>JAGGAQ010006020.1:0-62334 GCA_017657225.1 Termitomyces sp. T69sscA | reverse complement strand
CCCCAGTCCTGTCCCTATGTTTTGCTTCTCCCTAGGGAGGACCATGCGACCGCGGGTTTCCGCCGGAGCCGGGGCTTTGGTGGGGGGGGCGGGGGGGGGGGGGGGGGGGGGGGGGGCCCGTGGCCCCGTGTCGCTGGAGTGTGACACAACGCCCTTTTCTTGCCGTCTCCGTAAGACTGGCGCGGCCGCTTGCTTTGATCGTCATCATAGACGCACTCTATCACCAGGAATGCCCTGATCGTGATGCTGCGCAGTCAGCTGATACCTACCTCCACACCAAAGACCACGGGAGCAGGGTCCAACCGCTCCCTGATCCGACGTATGCGGCTTCTGCAAAGCCTATATTTTGATTCCGTCGCCCCGTGCTTCGGGTGCGACATGCCATTTTGCAGTGGCACATCTGCGGCGTATGACTGTGCTACTTTTTGCAGATGGACGGACGTACTAACTCCATGCATCAGCAGTTATGGTCTGTGGACGCTGCGCAGTCCGCAGCTGATCCCTCCTTCGAAGCTCTACGGGAGGAAGCCTAACCACCACAATTGATATTCTTAAACAGTCCCTGATCCTACGTACGCGGCTTCTCACTGAGAACCAGACAACTGACTTGGAGAAGCCGCGTAAGAAACCACTCGTGCCGCCCGTTACTCGTAGTCCGCTGACCACCGCGCCGGGCTGCCTCTGTGCCACCCACCTACAGACACTCGTCAATGCCTTTCGTCCTCCTTCTCCAGCTATTTCTCCACAGAATCTGCCGGCATCCTTCCGCATGTACCGGGACATAAGCAGCCGATCGCAGCACACCCCGCAGCAGTGTCTGATTTACTCTCATGGCAGGATAGGGAGTGAATTTCCCCTATGGGCCCACCCGTGTTTTGAACAGACTGTGTCAGATCTGCTTGGGAATCATGAGAGGGAAGCAAGGTTTTTTGAAAGGAGAGAAAAACAAACATCCAGCAGCACACGCTTCGCTCCCTCTCTCTAAACGTATGACTGGATGCCATTGAGATGAAATACGGAATAATTACTACACGACCAAAGATTCAGACCTACATTACAGGTGTCAGTGAGAAGATAAATTTGCACTACCCAAGACTATATGATAAAAGTACAAGTGTCAATACCCCCTCCAAAAAAACAAAAGAAAAAAAGACCGTGTATCCGAACGAGGTGAACCAATCCCGAACGCAACGCAAGCAAACAGAACCGCAGACCCGAACGAGCGCGTGCTACCTGCCCTGCATCCCGCCCGTCGCAGCCGTCTTCGCAGCGGGGACCTGCTGGGGCATCGCCTGTCCGCTCATCCGCGCTTGGGCCATCTGCGCTTGTTGGTACTGCAGGTACCGCTGCTGCATCTGCGCCGTCACCTGCTGGCCTTGCGGGTAGTTCATCGCGTTCGTGTAGCCGTATATCTGTGGTGAGATGTACATCCCCTGCTGCTGCTGCTGTTGCTGTACCCCTGCGGCACTTGCTGGGCGCTGGCCCTGGGCTTGAGCCTGGGCCTGTGCTTGAGCTTGGGCTTGTGCTTGTGCTTGGGCTTGGGCTTGAGCTTGGGCTTGAGCCTGAGCAGCGGCTACTGCTGCAAGGTGAGGAGGTAGCTGCGGGCTGCCGTGGACCATGCCTGGGCGAAGCTGAGCAGGGTTGTATGATGGCGTAAACGTGTGCTGAGGGTGCTGGGCGGGATGTTGTTGTTGTTGTTGCTGCTGCTGTTGTTGTTGTTGCTGCTGCTGCTGATGTTGCATAGCGAGTTGTTGAGCAATCTGATGCTGCTGAGCTGCTGGAAGTTGGTTCGTCGGCATGGGCGATCGCGCCACAAGCTGTTTCGTAGGCGCCATCGGGCTATTCCGGGCAACGGGAGTCGCAGTCTGTGCGTTCTGTCCGACACCAAGCTGCGCTGGCGTCGCGCGTCCGCCTTGTTGTTGTGCTAAAGCCGCCTTCTGCGCTAGCATATACGCCTGCCTCTCTCCAAGAGCTGCCAGCATTTGTGGCCGGTGGGCAATGTTCTGCAGGTATTGTTGTGATTGCTGTGGAAGATGTTTGACTCCGTTGTTTTGAGGTACCTTCTGCATTACACCACGTGGCTGAGCCATAAATTGAGGGGTCGCCCCGTTGAGCACAGGCGACGGATGGTTGGCGTTTGGTTGTTGAACAGAGATGGGGACAGACACAGAGACAGGTGCAGGTGCAGCTACCCCTGAGGATAGCTGTGGCGAATTCACATACTGCTTGATTTGAGCGGGCGTGGGTGTCCGTTTCGCTGCTTCTGTCGCTGCTTGGACGCTTGGATAGACTTGAGGGAGCATCGGAGAATGCGCGTTGGGTGTTGATGAGTTCGTAGGTGTCGTATTGATGAATTGGTGGGTGGATGGTTGAGGCGCGGGGGTGACGGAACCGTTGGCCCTCGAGAACACATTTACGGCAGCGGGAGCTGGGGTTGGTCCCCTGGGCTTTTCGGGGGAGGCTGGAGACTGCGCCTGCGACACAGTGATAGATGGAGTGGCGGACTTTGTGGGTGAAGGGGCCCCGTGTGCTGAAGCGGGCGTTGAGGTTCGGTCAGGGTTTGCCTTCTTCTCGCGCCATCTCTGCATAGCATCGAGCATTCGGTAGCTATATAGAAGTCAGTACTGGTTATAATGAGGTATGCAAAGCGCGTTGACCTTGGTGTTGTCCGATTTTGTCTTGAATTCATGAAGGACATTATCTTCGCTCTCCGAGCCTTATCCGACTCGTCCTCTGCTGGGTCCAGACTGGCGGCTTTTCTCTTCAATGACGTCGGGACGGTAGGTGTAGACACTCTCATAATATGATTAGCGACTCTGGCCAGGTGAGGATTGGGATCGAGACATAGTGGCGCAGAAGTAGTAAGCTGCAGAAAGACAAGTCAGCCTTGATACTCGCCATACCATGGCACCACGTACAAGTATGCGCGCTTCAATTTCGAGCGCATCACGGTCCGTCCACTTACTTCCGAAACGATGATTCATCGCACAAATGTCTGCCCACAGAGTCTCTGAATTCGGATGGAGTACAACTCGCGTCCGTTCTGGAGTATCAGGTAATGGTTCTTTGCCCCGCTGCGGCCGATAGTCCAGCAACTCGACTATCATGCATCCTATTGAAAAGTAAATATTCAGCATAATAATACAAAATTATCGACATAAGCGCCCATACCGTCATAGAACGGGACCTTGGCTGCCTCAAAAAGATCCAAAAAGTCCACGGGTATTCTGTGTGCTCTGACGTCATCTAACAGCGACTTGATGTTGGTTGTTAGTAAACCGCGGCGTGGTGCGACAGGGGTTACGAACAGCAATTTGGTTGTTATACAGAAACTTTGACCCATTGTTAAGAGTCCAGTACTCAAGATGAAGATGCACGGTGAAAGAAGGCGGAAGAGCGGTGGTTTTCTCTAGCAAGTCCTCGACAAAGCGCGTCGTGTTATAGCTCGCCATGGGTGCATGTAGGTCGAGAGTCGATAATGGTGGCAGGGATTAAGGAGTTACGTAAGCTCGTGTTGAGATTAGCATCACGTGCGGCCATAAATCAATCCTTCCGGACATGGACACCCAGCTTCGCGAGGTGAGCGAGACTGGCCACGACAAGGAATCTCCCTCATCATGCTCTGCACCAGCTCGTCCCCTTTTTGCGCGACCGGAACCCCCAGGTCCGCCAGATCGCGCTGTCTCACCTTTTGCCCCAGACGCCTCCGGGATCGCCCCATAGAAATATATTTTTCGCTGGCCTACAGGGAGGAGGACTACAGGCAAAGCCAAAAGACACAGATATCATTCGTGATCTGAAGATTCTGTGCAGAGATCAGCTTGTCAGTCTGCGATCTACGTGTTTGTGACTGAATCCAACTGCAATCTCTAGAGCATCGCCCACGATGCATTTCGCGCCTTGGTCAACCTATCGGACTCTCCTCTAATCGTCGCATCTTTATCGGAATCTGGTTTCCTGACATTCATTGTTTCTTACATCATAGTGGGTCACCTTTTCTCACTTTGACTGAGGCTGATAAATCACAGCAACAAGGCTCAATTCTCGCGGACCTTGCATCGATGCTCCTGTCAAATCTCACCTCTTCTTCCGCGGCATGCTCTACGCTGATCTCCCTACATGTATCCATAATACCAGGCACCGAACTCTACGCGACTCAGTCAAGATGTGGTACCAGCCCTCCTCCCGATCCATATCCTAGCGGCGAGGAAAAAGATGTTCTAGCACTGCCGCTGCTACTTGATGCATTCGCCGCCGTCACGACCGACTCGGATCCCTCAAAAAGAAAACGGAAGGGAGACTTGCACTTCCTAGCAAGCGTGTTCGCCAACATCAGCGTGGTACGGGAATGATATCATTCCATGCGAGAGATTCTCAATGTTACCAAGGCACCAGCAGGCCGCAACTTTCTGCTCTCTCCACAGCCCATCGACATATCCAATCCTGCCGAGCTGGAGTACCCTCTCGCCAAGATAGTATCGTTTACAGAACATAAAGACACCATACGGAGAGGGGGTGTCGCATCCACACTCAAGTTCGTCCTATCTTTCTTCACTTCTCGCTTTGTCCTGACCTTGCGTTCAAGAAATTGTGCTTTCCACGCACCTGGCCATAGAGCAATGCTCTCTCCAGAAACAGACAAGGTCGCCGTACCACCCTCAACGACGCTCGCGCGAGGAGTCGATGCACTCCCTTACATCCTCCTGCCCCTTGCCGGTCCCGAGGAGTTCGAACTCGAGGTACGTCCTCCATAGGGTGATTTTAACATGCGATTAATCTCCCTGTGTATAGGATCAGGAAAAGCTCCCAGAAGCACTCCAATTCCTCCCGCCTACAAAAACGCGTGAATCCGACCCGGCACTCCGGCTGATGCACGTCGAGACCTTGCTCTTGCTGTGCCACACGCGCTGGGGACGGGACTATCTCCGCGAGCACGGTGTGTATGAGATCGTACGAGCTGCGCACTTGGTAGAGACTGTCGACAAGGTATACTTCAAATAACCTTGAGATGGATGGAAGGAGCTAACTCCATGCTGTAGATCTCCGAACACATCGAGAGGTTGGTGACGCTGATAAAGGGG
Organism: Termitomyces sp. T69sscA; assembly: GCA_017657225.1. Classification (NCBI taxonomy): domain Eukaryota; kingdom Fungi; phylum Basidiomycota; class Agaricomycetes; order Agaricales; family Lyophyllaceae; genus Termitomyces; species Termitomyces sp. T69sscA. The sequence goes on along the minus strand of JAGGAQ010006020.1, from coordinate 57,253 downwards.
GACGAACCCTCTGATCCGAGCGAACTGGACGAGGGTAGTCTTGAGACGATCCAAGATGCGTCTGTAGGTGCTCCGGAGGGCGCTGAGAGGAGGCAGATTACGTCTGCGCCTTTGGAGGACGATGATGAGGATAATAGAATTGAGGAAGTGTAGAGATCGTTGATGGTACCAACGATAGCATCTACCACTAACCACAACATGCTCGAGACGATCGAGTACCTTCCCGCGCACGACATCAACACAATTGTATAAATTTGCTACGGCTTCGTAGGATAGTGAGATCGATTGTCTAGGTAATCTCATTATGTCAGGGCAGAGACTACGTCTTTTGTGTCCCTTGAACGAGCTGATCCCACTCTGACATAGTCTCATGGACAATGTGTGACTTGTCCGCGATCATGATGCCCGAAGCTTCTCTCAGAAACAAAACTCCTGTTTTGTCACAAGCACTTGTAGTCATTCGCACGCCATGGCATACTGTCCCCTACTAACAATAGATTTCCATGTTCCGTATGTAGCCTCGCTTGTTGTCGTTTTTGACTTTGCTTGTTTACTCACACATGGCGGTCCCTCCGAATACCTTTGTTCTCTGTCATCTCGCAAACCTGAACGATTCTAATCTTTGTACCTTGTTCCAAGCAGAGACAATAATTGAACACTGGCAGGTAACAATGAACAAGGCACACGGCTTCGTGCAACCGTCTACTCCTGGAAGCGCCCGTTCTATTCCTGGAACCAGTTCTGGCAGACTTCCCGCGTTCTTTCAGTCGCTGACATGCGACCGTCTGTGTTATTGTTCTCGAAAGACTTTAAAAAGATTCTCGTTTTCAGGATACTGTCTCAGGCTCTCCACGCTCCCTCCTCAGGCTCGTTTCTACTTTTTTCTATCGATCTGTGATCGAGTCGTCCCGCTTCCACCTACCTCCGTCCAGTCTACCTAGTATCAGACCGTCAGCGCCGTCGGGCAAGTCCCTCTTGCCATCTCCAACAGGAACCTTTCAAAGCGTTGAGCGCTTCCGGGCTTGAACCTTGCTTACAACAACCGACACCACAATCCAATTTTCCGACGAAGATCCTGGAGAAGTATGCACTTCAAACACTCTGTCCTCCCCCTCCTCGCCTGCGTCACCGGCTCCGCACTCGCCGCCCCTCACGCAGTCTCTGTGAGTTGCTCCATCCAAAGTCGAGTTCTGTCCAAGATCACTCATACACTCCTCTGCGTCTCAAGGCCCGAGGAAATGGGTACACCGAACCGGTAAGTCCCACACCAAGCAAACGAGGAAGACGCTCACGACGTCCCCAGCCCAACACGGGTCTCAACAGTACGAGCAACAGCAACGCCGCTGAAGCCCCTCCTGCGAGTCGTCTGCACTCTCTATCTCGCTTGCCCGCTGCTTAACCGCCTGTATCCCAGCTGCCCAGCACGGCTCTGTCTGCACCAGCCCCTGCTGCTAGCATCATCGTCAATGGGTTCACCTATGGCTTCAACGGCACGGTCACTGAGAGCGGAAACTTACGCGGTGCGGCCAATATCATCGACAACGACAACGGCAACAACAGCAGCAGCACGTCTATCGACATCAATACCAGCGCGTCAGGCGTCGATAACAACACGGATACCGTCACCGTCACCGTCACCTTGGTACGCCTCAGAAGAGTACACCACGGCTTGGGTAATTGATATCTTTCATTCGACATAGGCGACCGCTGCTGCTGTGCAGACGTCTCCCAATGGCGTGAATCAGAACGCAAGTGCTGTCAGCGGTGCAACGAGGACGAGCGCTCTGCAACAGTCGACCGTCACCGCGACCGACTCTCGCTGTACCGAAAGCGTCGTGGATGCCGGCGCCGCCGGCGCCTCGAGTGCTACAGTGACTGCTGCCATCCCTGCTTCTACCGCGACTACCAGTGCCGCGAACGCGGGTCCCGCGAGCGCTACGTCGGCTGTCGAGGACGACACGTCCAATAACGCTGGAAATGTGAGTTGATGATCTCATGAGTATAGATGACGCCAATAACCTCTTCGAACGCTGCCAAGATATCCGGTAGCGCATACTACTCAAGGTTCATGAGGAAGCGAAACTGGTTTGGCGCGTAGGTGTCCCCCGCTGTAGAACGAAGGAATGTACTCTAGAATCAGACTGGAGCTTTTCATCATGTGAAAAGGCCATGGACTACGCTGGTCAGGAAGGTGGTTGTAAGGATATGACAGAACGGACGTGGAGAAGCAATGGGACTAACTATATCTATACGATTCCGAAAGACTTTGGATATGGCCTATAAATCTGGTATCATAGACATCGTACACTCGTAATGTACTCTCACTGGAAGGGATACAATAATACTACACACACGAGACCAAGAACACGCCAGCACCGCGAGCCTACTGCTCACTTTTCGTCTGTGTCATTTCCTGCTTCGCTTCGTCTTTCTTCGCGATGGCTTTCTCAATGTCCGAGAGATACTGCAGGAGTTCCTGAAAAAAGCCATTCGTTCAGCATAACAAAGACCGTACGCACGCAACAGGCATAGATATTCACATTGTTGTTTGGTTCGAACGACAGCCCGAGCTTCACGGCGTCTGCTGCGTCGCGTAGCTTTTGGAGGCCAACGAGCGCCTTTGCCTTCCTAAAGTGACCCTTGCTCCACTGTTTCCGTAGCTGAATCACAGTTTCCGCGTCTGCGAGTGCTGAGATGTAGTCGCTGGCTTCAGTGAAAGCTGCGGAGCGGTTGGAAATGACAGTCGAGAGTTCCTCGCGCATGATTTGGTTATTTTCCCAAGGCGGTCGATTGATGGCGAAGCTCGCGGCAGCTGTATAGCGGTTAACAGCAGCAGTGTGCAGGCCGTTTTTGAACAATGACTGAGATGAATATATGTGAGAGGGCTGTCATGGCTGATCGAAACGACGCACGTTTCCTTCGTCTTTCGTACTAGTTACAATCTGCGATAGCTTCTGTGTGACGAGATTAGGCGGTGGTGGACAGAGGAGATTCGGGTTGTTGGCGAGCACTGTTGAGAGGCGGTTGAGGTTGAGAAAGTCGACATCGCAAGCATCACATTTTTCCAGACGGTGCTCAAGGCAATAGGCCGTGTTTCGATCATCAGAAAGCGATAGCGGGACGGGCCTGAAGTCCTCCTCGATGAGAGCCTGGAGTGCGGGGTCTGGCGTGGGCATCATGGACGGTTGAGGGCTCTGGGGATTCTGTGAAGGCTCATGGGAGTGGGTATGCGAGTGCGCTTGGCCTGGTGCGTGGGAGTGTGAGTGCGACATGATAGTTGACCGGAATGGCGACGCGACTCTCTGCCACGTCTCGTGAGTCGCTTATTTACGCTGCCAAATACTGCCGGCCCGGAGTGGCGCAGGCCTAAAAAGGTCTGCATACATGAAGGGTTTCAAGGCGGAGAGCATTGGTATAGAGGGCCCTGGCAGGAGATGGCATCAAAGTATGCATTTTGTGCATATTCCAACTTTACATAGTCAGGGGTTTCAACGCAGGGAACCAACTAGGCGTCATGCATAACAAAAACATTGATGGCCTAATGGATCTATAGCCCACCGCGAGGGTCGAACTCGCAGCCTTCAGATGACATGCCTTAAAAGTCTGACGCTCTGGCCGATTGAGCTAGGCGGGCGACAGAAAAAGATGGACTTGTTAATTCACAATGCCTTGAATGACATTTCGATAAGTTTTCAACCTCTTATCAAGACGAAGTTGAAGGCATGAATAGTTGGGAAACTCTCCAAAAGGAGAATGAAAAAGTAAGCTTATAGCCCACCGCGAGGGTCGAACTCGCAGCCTTCAGATACACCTGCCTAATTAAGAGTCTGACGCTCTATCCGATTGAGCTAGGCGGGCGATGGAATGTGCCCCTCACCAGGCGAATGCGGATGGAACGCAATTTTTGAGGCAATAGGCAACCCCCCAAAAATGTGAGAAGAGAGTCAGTGCATCGTGGGTACAGGGCTTCATCTTATCTGGTCGGCATACTACTAACTGGTCTACCTGATTGAATAATTGGGTCCTCCCCACGATACACAATGGCATGCCGAACAAAAGGGGAGGAGAATCATCGGGGGCACAATTACGATCCTTGTGTTCATGTTGCAACTCTGTGGGAGTCGCACGGCAGTTCCCTGCTCGCCGATGTGACTCACCGTTCTTCAGGATCGTTTTCCTCCTTTCCATGGCCGACTTTTCTTGTGCTTATTTCTCAGTCAGTTCCATCACGTTCAAATTGTATCTGTTTGTACTCTCGAAGGCAGTCATATATCTTGTGATTGGAGTTCTTTGAACACAAAAAGTTTCAATTATGACTGGCATGCGAATGCTGTGTGCGGAGGTGAAAGGAAAAAGCACATAGTAGCCCACCGCGAGGGTCGAACTCGCAGCCTTCAGATACAAACACCCCTGCCTCAGTAAGAGTCTGACGCTCTATCCGATTGAGCTAGGCGGGCGTTACTATTTGGCCACAAATTGAATTCCCAGTGAACGGGGACTCCAGGCAGATTTGGTATCATTTGATTTCGTTCTCTCCACAATTAGTTTTGCTGGCGAATAAGGGGATAGTCCCCATGAATTACAAAAAGAAAACGCTAGAGGTCTAACCCTAGGATGAAGACATCTCCCGCTCGGTTCCCGTAGACAATAGTGCCGCTGACCTCGCCGATCGCGCAATGTGTAAGATCCTCTACCGAACATGTTCAGCCAGCATCAAACTCACCTCTCCAAAACATACGCTCACCTCGTGGATCGTGGGACTCTATGCAATACACTGCTTCGCGAGGGATCATAACCTCGTTCTCGATTTCTCCTTTCTGCCAAACAAAGATCTCGCGAATGGTGCTCGATCGCCTTCTCTCCACCCACACGGCACGTTTTCCCTGCGGGCCCAAAGACATCGCAGTCACGAATCCACGAGAATTTACGCCCAGACTTCCGAGTGTATGACTGATATCATTTCTGATTCTCGCAGGTGGGTTCGGAGCCGACTTCATGCACTTCGAGCCGGATGAATCATTTTCGTTTGATGGGATATCCGATCTGGCTGAAAGGAGAAACAAGCTATGCTTGTCAATACTGTCTGACAACGGGTATAATCCTACGCAGTTCAAATCAAGGAGAGGGCGGTGTTGGTCTGTCGAAACTTCATCCAATACGATCCGTACTTCGAACCTGAATATACCCCGAAGAAAGTCATACCCATAAAAGCTGAAGGAAATGGTCCCCTGTTCCACAGTGTATTCGGAGATTGAGACGCTCCGAAAAGAGACCGATGCAAGTGGTGAGTTATTTTTAACACCGTAGTCGGCAGTACAGTAAGGTACTTTCGTACTCGTCTCAGTTACGAGTGGATGGACTTCGATGGATCGCGTCTTGAAAACCACCACGTACGTTTCCATGATACGTGCATCAACTACACCATTTATCTATAGATTAATTAGCTGACCACGAAAGAGGACGGCAGTGTGATATCTGGCGTATTTACCAATTCTTCCAAGTTGACTGGTGAAATACTCATTTTTTTCCTAATCTCGCTCCTATCCCCGGAGGCCGTCGGACCTGTCGGTGCAAGGACGAGATCAACTGTACTCGGACCGGATAAGATCAAGAGTTGCATGGCAGGCTGTATCATTTTAGCTAGCTGTGGTACGCGGCTGACTACAGTGTGGAGCAGCTCAAAAGTAGTGCCGTCAAGAACTGCATTTGGGTTATACCGGATTCGAATGCGGTATATTTGTATTATTGACGGTCTAATCTTACATATCATTCTGCTTCGACATATCCGATGAAAAGCACACCTACATGGATGCTCGTGTCAGCGCGATTGTGATGGAATCATGCGATGCATCAAGCGATGCAACTAGAGATGCCCAGTTCCGAGAACCTAAATCCAGGCTTGCACATTGACGAGGCGTAGAACCGCCGTCGTCTAACGATGAGTTGGCAGGATCTATATCCCAAAGGTATATTTGACCTTCAGTGTATCCATAGAGTAACCATCTATCCAGAAATAGTTCCATAAACATCAGGGAGAGACTACCATCGCCTGGCGTAGATAACCGGGTAGGCTGTCTGATGCGTGGCCTGGGCCACGTTAGAGCCGACCGATAGGCGTAAATCATTGCTGATTCAACAATAGCCTGAGACGGAAAAAAATCCAGGCACACCGAGTCTTTTTGCTCCACAAGGGACTGGACGGATGATGAATAGGGAAGGATAGCTCTGCTCTTGCGGAGCAGAGTAAGCCATAACACTCGTGATCTTGTTATTGGCATAAACGCAGTACATATCTGTCTCGATGTGATGAGGCAAGGATGCTGATGTCTACCCGACACTTACGAGGCGCATAAGAAGGACAGTCTCAACATCAAAAAACGACATGATGTGCAATATCAGCTCTTTTGGAAGATGCAATAAAGGCGACATCTCTATGCCGAGTGAATTGACACGTCTATGATGAACAATTAAAAGCAGAGTGGGGCTGCAGATATCGACCGCGTAGAGTGACAGCGTGGCGCACGAGGGAAAACAACTGATTGAAGTGGACGTCGATCAAAAATCGAGTACTGTGCAAGGTGGGATACAGTAGTACCTGTGGAACGTAGTGCGTACTGGTCAGACGTCGAGAGGCTGCCTCGACTTCATATACTTGAACTCTACCTTACGGAGATGGCCGGAAGCTATGGGTGGGAATGGGCAGAGACTTTCATCGCAACATGGCGATCGATATCTCTGATTCCTATCTTCAGGATTGCATGAATATGTAGCCATCTTGGGGTTAACACATGACACTAGATGACACTACCGTCATGACAGTGATGTGCAAAGCTTAATTTTCCTGCCAAACACCCCTATATCTTGGTCCAGAGCTGTCGAGAACTTGCGTTAATACAACTCTCCATGATTCATCAATCCTGAACCATGATGCGTGAGCGCTGAGAGATCGATCTCGATTTTCCTTGTCTATGAATCAACAGAATGGTCACTCTGCGCAGACAATATGGAAATACATATCCATGCGTATGAAACTCTGATCCATGTAGGAAAGCCAATCATGCAATGCCCATCCGAATGCAGTCAAACTGATAGTTACGTACTGCCCTGATGTTCTGAGTAAGATAGAATAGATTCTGCCCGGCAGTGATAGCTCAGCATTTGAGGTGCTCTCTGTTACCTGAACTGATTCCAGATTACCTTCACCCAAGGTATGGTCCCGTTGCGGAGTCGGTCATGATTGCATAAGCAGTTCTTTTGATTGCCGTCTGTGCCGAGATTCCTTAATCCGATGAATTTTCAAGGTAAATGGAGCTTGATGTTATGACCTATATGTAAAGTGCATCTTATACTCATTGATCTTGCTCTATATGATTTTCTTCTTTTTTCAAGAAAAAACTGAAGACATTCTACACAAAGCCAACATTGGGAAACAGCCAATCGAGACAAGGATTAAGACCGATCATCGGCGTTTACCGATCAAAGAAGTCTGCCGCCGAACGGAGTTTGTAATTTTCATTGATTGGTGCTGTTTTCACGTGTTCCGACTCATCGGAGTTTTTCAGCCTCTGAATCTAATTGGATCAAAACTGATCTTTCGCGACGTAACCTTGCCTACACACACACCCAACACCCGCCACTCAAATTCTGCGAGGACAGTTCCATACCAAACGATACAGTACACAGACATCACCACATCGAATAGTACATTACATCACCGGAGTAGAGTAGGACCATTACTTTACCCCCGCCTCTTAGCCCAGCATTGTGGCTTGCCGGCGGTATAAACTGAATTCATACATTCATTCGAAAACTGATCTTTGTCAACTTTTTGCTCGTTTCCGTATTCCAAGGAACGAAGGAGACCTATATATCGTTGTCGCATAATGCCGAGAAAAAGAAGTAACCAGAAAAGGAAGGAGACCAACTGAAATGCACATAATGAGCGTTTCAGGGCGCGCTACAAGCTTGAAGCTTGATGATGGGATTCTAAGAGATCACGTACTAACGCCATCGACGGCTTACTCAGTTCCTGCTTCCTCGAGGCATCCTATCTTGACTTCCTGTTTTTCCTCCACGTCGCTCGATGTCTTCGTCGTTGTTCCTCATCCTCCGGCGACCGCAATTGGTCATTGCAATGTTCATTGTGACCATTGTCCTCCTCACTTTTGTCCCCTGGCATCATGGATGGTCAACAGCCAAGAGCTTTTCTGAGTCTTGGACACCGCATCAGGACAAGAGACCTAATGGCGTGATTTTTATGCTTCTGCCCCCCTCAAGAGTGCGACAAGCGACATTGGCGCTTAAGAACGTGGAGGAACGTTTCAATCGTAGGCTCAAATACCCATATCTCCTGTTCATGGTTGAGGGAGAGTACGATGAGGTGACGGAGGTGCAGAAGGAAAGAATAGACTATATTACTCAGGGTCGAGCGAAATTTGGTCAGTTTTTCCTAGTCAACTTTTGGAAGCAGTATTGAAGCTATCTGTCAGCCGAAGTACCCAAATCTCAATGGGACGTTCCAGAACATCTCGACAAGTCGCTCGTCGAGGCATCAAGGGAGAAAATTGGGTACAATTGAGTGTCTTTCGGAATGTACCTTAGCTGACATATACTTAAGGTTCTCCCACGGATATCGAGCGATGTGTCGATGGTATTCAGGTTAGTGGTGGCACATCTGATGAGTGCCGAATGAATTAACGTCTGATCTTCCACTCCAACTGACACGCTTGGTCTAGGTTTTTTCTGGAATCACCCAGCATTCCAGCCATATGAGTGGCTTTGGCGGCTCGACACGGATATCGAGTTTCACTGTGACATTGTGAGAACTAGGCTAATCTATTGAACTCTTATTCATCTCGAAACCGTCTTAGCCATACGACCCAATTCAGCGTGTGATCGATAATAATGCAGTCTACGGTACATCAATGTTCAATGCTCATTGCGCAATACATCCGTTGACTGAGACAAAATGTACAGGCTTCGTTCAGGTAACATTTGATGCAGAATGGGTTCAGCCGACGTTGGCCTCGAACGTATCTGCATTCATGGCCGATCATCATGATGAATTTCCACCAGATGCTAACCTAGGCTTTGTATGGAGTGGTAGTGAAGGCGTGGAGAAGGCCATGCGTGGCGAAGCAGGAAATGAGGAATGGACGGGACAGTGTATGTATGTGAGTACATATAGTCTCTAACTTCGTTCTTATTCTTCATGTTTCCCAGAATAATTTTGAAATTTCTCATCGAAGTGTATGGGATCATCCTGTTTACACAAGCCTCTTTGAGTTCTTAGACAGAACTGGCGGTAGGTGGATCCAATAAAACCTCTAGCTAGTCGTTGACATGACGACTGTAATGTCTAAGGTTTCTTTTACGAACGTTGGGGTGATTCGCCTGTTCATTCTTATGGGCTCGCGATGACGCTTCGTAAGGACCAAGCTTTCCAGTTCAAAGACATGGGGTCTGCCACTGTTATTGATGACCTGATTCGCATTGCTAACGTGTAGTGTTTTCGTTGTAGCTATCAACACCAAGGTTGGGAGTATAGTTGCCCTTCAGAGTCTTCAATGTGCACCTGCATAGAGGAAAAGAAGTTCGAGAACTTTACAGATAATGGTGAACTGTGAGTAATACATTTTCTATCGCTTTCTGCCTCTGTTGAGCCCTGTGTGTCGATGTATTCCAGATGGTTTAACGTCTAATGATTGCATGGAAAAGTACGGCCAGACTAACAAATATCGGTATCGTCTCGAAGAGTCTCATTGTCGATTGGTCGGTTACCCTTTAGTTTTCGGACAATTTCCATATCTTAACTTCCTGAAGATCATCTATATAGATAGATATATGCTGGATATTTACCCCGCAGATAGACTGTATATACCCTGTACGATAGTATACTTTGCTTGGACTGGACACATGAACAATATTCAACGCATCAGTTGTTTTGCATTGTTTAGACTGACTTCACCCTTTCTTCAACTCTTCCTGCATTGTCAATAGTGTCACGATGCAAGATGGACGTGCCCCGCGGTGAGACTATAATATACATCACATCACTGTTGAAATACTCAAAATTGGTTGAAAGAATAAAAAACCGCGCCCCAGCTGCGATTCAAGTGAGCAAAATGAATCAACTTCTGGCTCAAGATCCTAACAATCATTCCCTGTAGATCACAGCTGAGCAGCTGCTTCGAGAGGTCCGTATAGGCGTGCATTTGACTTGAGAGCTGTTTGAATGACTCCCTTCAGGCGCAAGAGCGACAAGAATCTCAATTTCGCGCGCCAAGACAGCGGGTGGAGGATTTTGAAGAATTACATGAATATCGTGGCCGCAAACGAAAGGAGTTTGAGGAGCGGATCAGGCGTACAAGAGGAAGCATGTATGTTATTTCGTTGATCGTCTTAGAACTCTTCAACTCAAGGAAAACACAGAAAAGAATGGCTACAATACGCCAACTGGGAGGTATGCCTAATTGAACGGGTTATCATTCTCTACTCACATAAGCGCAGGCTAGTCAAAATGAATTTGCACGCTCTCGGTCAGTCTTCGAACGCGCGCTTGATGTCGACCCACGAAGTGTTCAGCTATGGCTGAGCTACACTGAGATGGAACTCAAATCACGAAACGTCCAACACGCTCGGAATCTATTTGACCGCGCTGTCACGCTCCTACCACGAGTCGATCAGCTATGGTACAAGTATGTCTTCCTTGAGGAACTCTTGCAGAATGTTCCCGGCGCACGACAAGTATTCGAGCGGTGGATGCAGTGGGAGCCGGATGACAAGGCTTGGCAGGCGTATATCAAGCTGGAGCAGCGGTACAATGAACTTGACCGCGCGAGCACGATCTACGAGCGGTGGATTGCGGTTAGGCCGGAGCCGAGGGTGTGGGTTAAGTGGGGCAAGTTTGAAGAGGAGAGAGGGAAGCTGGATAAGGCCAGAGAGGTGTTTCAGACTGCACTCGAGTTTTTCGGAGACGATGAGGAGCAGATTGAGAAGGCGCAGGCGGTTTTTGGCGCATTCGCGAAGATGGAGATGCGGTTGAAGGAGTATGAACGCGCGAGGGTCATTTACAAGGCATGTTGTGTCAATACTTTTCGTCTCCTTCTTCATCTCACTCTTATACTAGTTCGCCCTGTCACGAATACCGCGTTCAAAGTCAGCCGGACTCTACGCATCATACACCAAGTTTGAAAAACAACATGGAACCCGTAATACGCTGGAAAATACCGTTCTCGGAAAGCGACGGATCCAGTATGAGGACGAGCTGTCCCAAGATGGGCGCAACTATGATGTATGGTTTGACTACTCACGTTTAGAAGAAGGAGCTCTACGGGACCTCAGAGACGAAGGCGCTACACCAGAGGAAGAGGAGGCCGCGTTTGCTCGGGTACGGGAGGTTTACGAGCGCGCTGTTGCACAAGTACCTCCTGGAGGAGAAAAACGACATTGGAGACGGTATATCTTTTTATGGTTGAACTACGCTTTGTTTGAGGAAATTGAAACCAAGGTGAGCATCTTTCATTCGTTCGACCTGTAACAATACATTTACGTCATTCAATAGGATTACACTCGTGCTCGGCAGATATATCAGACTGCGGTCAACCTCGTGCCCCATAAGCAGTTCACTTTCGCGAAGCTCTGGGTCATGTTTGCCAAGTTTGAGGTCAGGCGCCTCGAACTTGGCACTGCCAGGAAGATTCTTGGGACGGCGATTGGTATGTGCCCTAAAGAGGCTCTGTTCAAGGGATATATCGAACTCGAGATCGAAGTGAGTTTCATTAACCCTATATGTTTCTGTTACTCACATGACTCACACACACTCGTTCCACAGCTCCGGGAATTCGATCGTGCTCGGACGTTATACGAGAAATACATAGAAGTCAGTATCAGGCTGCCGATTCTACTTTCCATACTGATCCATCTACAGTTCGACGCCGCTAATTCCCCTGCTTGGATCAAATTTGCCGAACTCGAATCTCAATTACAAGACTTCGAGCGCACCCGTGCCATATTCGAACTCGGCATCTCCCAACCATCACTCTCCATGCCCGAGCTGCTCTGGAAAGCATATATCGACTTCGAAATCGAGGAAGGCGAGCGCGAGACAGCGCGCTCATTGTACGAACGCCTGGTTTCTCTCAGTGGACATGTTAAAGTCTGGATTGCATATGCATTGTTCGAGGCAGAGCCTATCCCTATTCCACGTGCGGAGAGGGAGGAGGAAGAGGACGAAGACGAGGAGACAGAGGTACGGACTGTACCTGGCGACTCTGTTCGTGCAAGAGTGGTGTTCGACCGAGCATATAAGGATTTGAAGTCCAAGGGCCTCAAGAGCGAGGTGAGCATACACATTTTCCTGAAGCGAATTGATGTCGAATTTGTCTGTATAGCGTGTCGCTCTACTGAGTGTATGGAAGAATTTCGAGCAAATGCACGGCACAGAGGCAGACATGGCCAAGGTGGATGGTATGATGCCCATCAGCACTAAACGCCGCCATGTCGATCCGGAGACAGGGGAGACAGTGGAAGGTTTGTTTTCTTCCTTTTTTCACCCACGCCACAGTCTGGATCCTGACATCGTGCTCTTTTCCCGTAGATTGGGATATTGTGTTCGCCGACGACGAGCGTGAGGCGAACCCCACCTCATTTAAATTCCTCAAGATGGCGCATGCATGGAAACAGTCACAGGCAGCCAAAGACCTGGGTATTGGTGGGGGCTCGGGTTCAAAAGTTCTTTCCGGATTCACGGCTGCCTCCTCCACTAAGTCTAGAGATCATGACGCTGATGCCTCGAGCGAAGTGGCTAGCTCACATGGAGGTAATGAAGACGATCGATGATGTATCTCGCTGTCATGTTATTTTAACTTTTTTGTATGATTGATGGCTCAAAGAACCAGCTGACACTCGAAGTTAACTCCTGTGAATGAAAGTATTCAGTAAAGAATACAACTTGCTACGTGTTTATGTGTTTTCTGTTATCCAACGGAAGCAATTCGTTCTGGATGCCGTGGCAATGACATCATTAATCGGGTCAAGAGCGATAGACTATGTAGGGTAGAAAGGCGATGACGATGGGTTATCACATCCGTCGAGATACATAGTCACGGTTGAACAATAATCATTCCCATTAGTTTCTAATCTTGAAACAAGAGTTTACAATAGCCTCTTCGGAATGGACATCTTGAACACATACTCTATATGATCATGGATTCTCGATGACTACTTATCGTCGCGTTTTGGGTCACGTGCTTCCATCTCTCCGCAAGCCGCTTTACTCAAAGGCCGCTTCCTTACATGCCGCGGGCCAACAACCAGTGACACGCCATAACATCATGCAAACACCATACCCTGCTCCGCGTCTGCCTGCAGGCCAACTGTTTTTTCCTACATGAATGGGTAATAAAGTTTCAATGACAAATGCATCTCCTGTTGCCCGCGCAGGACCAGTCTATTCTGATGATTCTCTGTTAGACAAGGAAAATCGAGACCTCATCGTGCTGAGAATCAATAATTTATGGAGAGCTAAAGATTTCCACCGACAAAAACGCAAGAGCATCGATGCTTCTGGACCAAGACATAATGGGGTGTCTGGCAGAAAAGATAAGCTTTACCTATCACTCATCATGACGTTAGTATCACGGGTCAACCCGATGATGCTACTTAGTATTACGGATACTGATTGAAGCCTGAAGACGGCAATTAAAGATATCGATTGTGTCGCGGTGAAAGCCTCTGTTCATTCTCCCACATAACTTCACTCCTTTTGTGATTGTCGGCCATCTCCGTAGGGCAGAGTTCAGGTACATGGGTTGAGGTAGTTCTAGATGTCCGACTCGGTACGCACTGCACACTTCACTCTTCTGTTTTCCCTCCTACACAACGTTGTCACTCTATACGATCGATATCTGCAGGCATATCGGCACAGAGATGTCGCCTTTATCGCTTCTTCCAAAAGAGCTGATGTTGCACATCATGTCGTTTTCTGATGTTGAGACTGTCCTTCTCATGCGTCTCGTAAGTGCCGGGACTACATCAGCATCCTTGCCTCATCATGTAGGCAGATATGCACTGCTTTGGTGCCAATGACAAGATCACGAGTGTCATGGCTTACTCTGTTCCACAAGAGCAGAGCTATCCTTCCCTATTCATCATCCGTCCAGTCCCTTGTGGAGCAAAATGACTCGGCGTTCCTGGATTTTTTGCCTTCTCAGGCTATACTGAATCAGCAATGATTCACGCCTGTCGTTCGGCTCTAACATGGCCCAGGCCACGCATCAGACAGCCCACCCAGTTACCTACGCCAAGTGACGGCAGTCTCTCCCTGATGTTTATGTGACTATTCTTGGATAGCTGGTTACTCTATGGATGCACTGAAGGTCAAATATACTTCTGGGATATCGATTCTGCCAACTCATCCTTGGATGACGGTGCTTCTGCGCCTTGTCAATGTGCAAGTCTGTATTCAGGTTCTCGGAACTGGGCATCTCTAGCTGCATCACTTGATGCATCCCATGAATACATCGTAATCGCGTTGACACGAGCATCCATGTAGGTGTGCTCTTCATGGAGATGTCAAAACAAATTAATATGTAAGTTTAGACCGTCATTAATACAAATCTATCGCATTTGAATTCGGTATAACCCAAACGCAGTTTTTGACGGCACTACTTTCGAGCTGCTCCACACTTTAGGCGGCCGTGTATCACAACTAGTCAGAATGATACAGCCCGCTATGCAACTCATTGTCTTATCCAGTCCATTTATGGTAGATATCGTCTTTGCACCGACAGGTCGGACAGCCTCCGAGGATAGCAGCGAGATTAGGAAAAAAAGAATATTCCACCAGTTAGCTTGGAAGAAATGGTAAATACGCCATATATCATACCGCCATCGTCTCTCGTGATCAGCTGATATCTCTATAGATCAATAATGTAGTTGATGCACGTATTATGGAAACGTATGTGGTGGTTTTCAAGATGCGATCCATCCGAAGTCCACCCACTCGTGACCGAGATGGATAGGAAAGTGCCCTACTGTACTGCCGACTACGGTGTTAGAAATATCTTCCCTCTTGTATCGCTCAATTTTGTGAGCGTCTCGATCTCCGACTATACTGTGGAACAAGAGACCATTCCCTTCAGCTTTTATGGGTATGACTCTCATTGGGGTATCTTCAGGTTCGAAATACGGATCGTATTGGATGAAGTTTCGACAGACCAGCACTGCCCTCTACTTGATTTGTACTGCGTTGGATTATACCCGTTGTCAGACAGTATTGACAAAGACAGCTTGTCTCTTCTTTCAGCGCGATCAGATATTCCATCAAACTTGCATGCAAACGATTCATCCAGCAGATCGAATCGTAATTCGCCTGCGAGAGCCAGAAATTCTATCGGTCCTACACTGATGGGACTAGGTGCGAATTTTTTTAGATCCGTGGTTGCGATGTCTTTGGGCCCGCAAGGGAAACGTGGTGTGTGGGTGGAGAGAGGGCGATCGAGAACCATTTGCGAGGTCTTTGTTTTGCAGGAAGGAGGAGTCGAAAAGGAGGTGATGATCTCTCGTGAAGCAGTACATTGCGTAGAATCACACGATCCTCAAAGTGAGCGTATGTTTTGGAGGAATGCGTATGATGCTGGCTGAATATGTTCGGCAGAGGTTCTCACACATTGCGCAATCGGCGAGGTCAGCGGTACTTTTATTCGCGGGAACCGGGCAGGAGAGGCCTTCATCCTAGGGATAGACCTCTAGCGTTTTCTTCTGTTTATATTCATAGGGAGTATCTGACAAGGGCCATGACAGGTTTCAGTGATTATATCAAATCCGCTCCGCGCCCATCGGGGATCCTATTTCTGGTCTAATACGCAATGCCCGCCTAGCTCAATCGGATAGAGCGTCAGACTCTTACTCAGGCAGGGTGTATCTGAAGGCTGCGAGTTCGACCCTCGCGGTGGGCTACTTCCATTATTTTTCTGAAGACGTTGCACAATCAGCGAGGTCGGCAGCAATACTGCCCTCGAGAACCGAACTGGACCTTCGTCCTAGGAATATATCTAGCGTTGTCTTCTTTTTGTATCCATGGCGAGAGTCAAGTATCAAGTCCACCCTTTGTTAAGTAAAACTAGGTTTTATACCAACAATGAAGGGATCTAATCAGTTACGACAAACGATCACATGAGACCTAGAGAGGGAGGCGCTAGTGGAATCGCTCACTTCGCGGAACTTCCACTTCGACCGCCTTCCTCTAGGTAAGAGTGTTTTATACGAGAATGGAACTTCCATTGAAAAGCAAAATAGTAGTTCATTGTCGCAACGGATCATCTACTCAGGCATTTTCTGTCAACCCACTCGTACTTTGTCGTACATAGTCAGCAGCTGCGTCAGTGGCCAATACATTGAACCGGGCGTGGGGCAGGCCGCAGCGGCCCTCCTCAAAAGTGACCCGAGAAAAGTCCGCCTTTTCCCCGCCCGGGATTTCCATTTTCTGACAAATGTCTAGTGCCCGCCTAGCTCAATCGGATAGAGCGTCAGACTCTTACTCGGGCAGGGTATATCTGAAGGCTGCGAGTTAGCGGTGGGCTACTGTAGAACCTTTACTGTTCTAATCTTATTCTTCTTTTCCGTTTTCTCCATTCCAGAGTATTTCTCGCTGTGATTTCATTTGAACTCTGCTTTCTATTATTGATATGAATGCAATCTCCACTTCATGGAACGTAATCACCTAGCAATTGCGATTGTCCTTTTGTACTTGATGAGTTCACAATGCGTGATCACAACCCAATGGTACATTCTGACAGATCTATATAGATTTCATATTTTGGGTGTGATGGTGTCTCTGTTTGATTACTTCCCTCTTTCGTACTTTGCCTTCAAATCTTTCACCTCAGCTTCCGCCATCAAAGCTTGTATTCGGTACTCCTCCTTCTCTTTGGCGTTGGTTTCCGCTTTATCCACAGCCTGCCATGCCCTGACTTGAACTTTCTCCACAGCTTCCCGAGCCCATTTTCTTTCTTCTTCGGCTGCGGCTTCAGCCCGTGTAGCTCTTTGTTCAGCTTTCTCCAACTCCCGCATGGCTCTTCGTTCGACAATCTCTTCGTCTCTCTGGGCCTTGAGTTCAGCCTTCTCCAAAGCTTCCCGTGCCAACCTTCTTTCGTCCTTGGCGGCAAGTTCAGCTTTCTCGGCCCTATCTTTCTCATGCTGCAATGATTGCTCCAGGCGTTTCACGTCTCTTTGCAGTGCATCATTGATAGCAAGTGATCTCGTCAACTTCTCCCTCAGTTCCTGAGTCTCTTTCCAAGCTATCCCTGTTGAGAGAAAAAAATTGGTCATTGACTAACATACGAGGAAAGCGAATGGTTTAAACTCACCGGAACTGGCTAAAATTTCAGAGCCATGCCAGGAAGGAGAACTCACACGGCGACGAGTTTCGCCTCAAAGTCAAATAAAGATTTCAAAGAGTGATCATGATCGATGAGATCAACACGCATACCATTATCAGAGTGGCGACTGCTGCTCCGTCGTCCGGACGACGTCGAAGTTCTGCTAGATGGCCGTACTTCAGCTCCGGAGCCCTTGAATAGACCAGAATAACTATGACTTTTGCTCGATTTTGTGGGCGAAGGGACATCACCTGCGACCAAATAAGATTAGAAAAAAAGATATATACAATTCTATTGAACGAAACACATACTCGGCTGAGAGGACAAAGGACTCCTTGGGACGGAGCGCGTGCTCTGTTCAGAGGCCTGTACAGATCCTGGTGTGTTAGGGGCAGGAACTAGTAGAAAGATCAGCACGTTGCAGTCACTGACGATGGCATGAACTTACTTTGTCCGGGCGCTACAACTGAGGTCAAGTCCATGTCTGCACTCCAACTCCCGACAGAACTTGCATATGTAGTATTGCTACTAGGAGGCAGCGGCGGAAGAGAATCATTTGTACTTATGGAGGTGGAGGTGGCGTCTACACTGAGGGACAGCGGGGAACGATTGACGGAGATGTTTTCGTTAGTGCTTCTAGCCGAAGAAACACTCGGGCTCGGGCTACCTGCTAACGAATGACTCTTGTGCATGTATCACAAAATATATGAACCTTACTTGGGGTTACATTTGCGGGCTCAATAGCACTGGCTACAAGACAACGACTTGACAATTCCTTCATAGAAATGAAATAGCTTCAGCTTACTTAGCTCGGGTGGCAATACCGTGTTTCCCTTGAATGAGTCCAGACTCATATCGACACTGCCCTGGAAGGAGGGTGATGCACCATAATTAGCGCTGCTCTGACTCGAATTTGCAGAAGCTAGTTAAATTGAGGATGATAAGTCGCTCCAATGAAATGAAAGAGAACAGCTACGGACGTGACAATGGAATATTGATCACACTTGAATCACGACTTCCACCGGCGTTGGTAGATGGAGTATATTCCTCGTTGATTGAACCTGATATCTCGTCGAGGTAAGCATGAGCTGGCGGAAGGTCCTCAGAAGAGTCGCTGGAGGTATCATCAGGATTCTGGTCCCAGACAAAAGGTTGCCCCTCTGCATCATCGAAAGAGCTACTGGTATTTTCAGAGGTATTCATGAGAGCTGCAAG
Organism: Termitomyces sp. T69sscA; assembly: GCA_017657225.1. NCBI lineage: Eukaryota > Fungi > Basidiomycota > Agaricomycetes > Agaricales > Lyophyllaceae > Termitomyces > Termitomyces sp. T69sscA. Next base: position 38,657 of record JAGGAQ010006020.1, on the reverse strand, counting down.
AGGCGAGCGACGATTAGGGTTATGAGGAAATCTGCGGAAGCGGGGAACAACTCTCGAGCAGAAAAGATGAGGCGCTTTTATCTTGAGGATAGCCGTGCGTGTTTCTGACATAGAACTCGTGGTCATCATGTTATCTTTTATCGATGGTCTTGTGGATGAAGTTCCTGAAATTTAAAACGCGCGCATAGGTGGCACAACGTGGTCCAGGTTTGGGCTAAATGGACCCTTACGTAGTCACGTGAAGGAACAACACGCGTTGTCACAATCATCCTCTTGTGACCATCCAAATGATTTGGATCACAACAATGGCATGCCAGTAACAGGCCCCAATGGGAGCAGAGCTGTGTTACATGATAAATGATGCTGAAACATGAGACGGAGCGTCAGAAATGATTTTGTTTCATTTTGTTTCATTTCAGCTAGTCATCATTGACCTTACGACAGAATAGCTCACAGAGCAACTCAACGTATACTACTAGTGTACATCATGGTCACTGATTGGAAGAGGAATGATACTGTTAAACAGACAAAGTCATTGACAATCAGATAGTTGCTTTGGCAATCAGCCATCGAACAAAGAACGAAAGCCACACACATGCTGAAAATGTGGATCAGAGGATTGCCGTTGGAGGAAGGAGTGTGCCTTTGCATGAATCCTTGTCAAGATTGCAAGAAAGTGATGTGACAAGGACGCAATCCTGACTAGCCACCATAGGTAGGCACCTCTCCTTTATTCTTCTATCTGTTTCATTTTGATTGCAGTGAGGGGCGGCTATTTTTGGAAAAAAGAAGAAACGAGTTGTCGCGAAGGCCGTTTTCTACTATCACATCAATGGGCTTAAGAGTCCACCAAGAAGCATGCTGTGTCGTGGCTATGGTGTCCACAGCTTCTCTGAGTCATGAACATCTGGCTGTGCCTCGTTCGTGCCATCTGCTTCCACTTCCATAGCTGACTCTTCTTACAATGAACGGTTCTCGTTCAAGGCATGTCGAAGCAAAAGCTCTGAGGAAACTTATGACGGTCATGAAAGATATATCTATGTATCGTCAGCTCCTACTGTCTCGCGGTTCTGATGCCCAAGCTCTCTTGAACATGTTCCAGGAGGTCTTCATGTCCTGTCTTGCATTACCTCGGTGTGTTTTCTGACTTGATACTTCCAGCTCATGGACAATGGCAGACTCGGAGAGGATCGAAAGAGTCTGATAGCGCCTACTCAACGATTATCAAGGAGCACAGACCTGTATCCATTGGGGTTTCTCATTGAAGGCATAAAGCTGTCGGGAGATATACCGTACGCTGGTGGTGGATTTGCTGACATCTACAAAGGCGAAATTGATGGAGTGACTGTTTGCATGAAATATATCAGGGCATTTGGTCCTGGGAACATCAACCATTTGCAAAGGGTAAATGCTCATGATTAACATTCAGTCACATACCAACAAACTCAAACGATATCTGGAAGGCATATTCTCGGGAGGTCATTATCTGGCGCCAATTGTCCCACCCGAATGTCTTGCCTTTCCTTGGGTTGGGTCGTATACAAGAAAAGCTGTTTCTTGTCTCTCCATGGGTAGAAAATGGGCATATCAATAAATATCTCAAATCAAACCCGACCGCAGATCGGACCCTCCTCGTAAGGTATTATGTCTCTGAAGACTCTTTACGCGCTGATTGGCTGGCAGTGTTTAGACGTTGCTGCGGGTCTAAAGTACCTCCATCAAAATGGTACTGTTCATGGAGACCTCAAGGGGGTGAGCTTCGCATATTTTTCTTTTCAACGTTAGATCTTTGAACTCGACGAAGGTGAATATACTCGTGAACGATTTTGGTCGAGCTTGTGTTGCTGACTTTGGCCTATCCTCTGTGGTCGACCCTTTAACCGACACTTCTCGGATATTAGGTGGGACCATCAACTGGCAGGCTCCCGAGCTCCTCGATGCAATTCATTCAAGATTGCCTGAGAATACTACTGCCAGTGATGTATATGCGTTTGGGTGTGTATGTTATGAGGTTGGAATGTCCACTCTCTCAACATCGTTCTCTCCTGAATATTCTCCAAATACCAGATCTTCACGGGACAATGCCCGTTCCATGAATTTCCGCCTAGGTACCCAAGGATTCCCGAGATGGTGGTGAATGGCAAACGGCCAAGACGGCCAGACCCCTCTCATCCTGCCTGGACACAGTGGGGTCTCACAGAAGCTATTTGGGCACTCATACAAGAATGTTGGCTTCATGACCCTATATCTCGCCCGAAGATCGACAAAATTGTGCGTCGTTTCCGACGCCATGCGCAGGAAGACACGCGTTCAACTGATTCTTGGGTACAAATTGCCGTGACACGTCCCAAACCGGATCAAGTCAGTTTTCTACGAGCGCTGGAAATCATAGACGAGATACTTCGACGTCAAAATCTCAACCACTTGAATGAATTACCCCTGTCTTATGTGCCTCAGCCTAACTCTTTCCGACGCCAAAACAGTCACTGGAATGAACTACCCCCGTCTTATGTCCCTCAGTCCAAACATCCGAATGTCCCTCCTGAACCGCACCGTAGACCGGAGGAACCGTCAGAAAAGGTGCGCTCTGAGCTGGTACTTCGTTCGCAATATGATAGCGCTGACGTTTCATTACAATAGTCTGAGAAGTATGTGTACCTTCTCACTTTCGCTGCGAGCGCTAAAAATACAATCCTTTGCCTGGATTTAGGCACAGGGTTTGTTACCATTTTCAGCCCATGTCCCTTCATCATAAGATCCTTGCAACGGCCATATTCCTGATGTCTGCTATGGTGATAGTAACCATTGTTGTCGCCATTGTGGAGAACACATAGTGAAGTCCGTATAGAACAACACCGCCTGTACACAAGGATTGGAATTTATGCAACACCTGTAAGTGGCGACATGGAAATATTTTAAAAATACCACCATGCCATCTATAAATATGCCGGAATCCTACACCCTCCTGTCAGTCTTATCGTCTCCCCATTCACATAAGCACATTCCAATATCCACCGTACTGTCTTCGCGAATTCCGCTGGCATACCAAAGCGTTTGGGATATAGCACCGCATTGCTGTGCAACGCAGCGTGAACCCTATTCGAAAGCATCCCTATCAGTGGCGTCGTGAATGGGCCAGGTGCGATAGTCACAACGCGAACGTGGTGCCGTGCGAGCTCGCGCGCCATGGGAAGCGTCATTGAACGAACGGCACCCTTCGAAGCGGCATACGCCGTCTGCCCAGGCTGCCCCTCAAACTGAAATGATGGGACGAGCGGTGTGCTCAGAGATGTATTGGGGAGAAGGGGCAGGAGCTCGACGTACAGCGGCTTCGCTTGCAATTAGGATGATAACGCCCCGTTCACCATCGGGCGTGTCTTCCGGCTTGACGCGTACGAGATGCTCGAGCACCAGACGCGTCAGGTTGAAGGATCCTGTGAGGTTCGTGCCCATTGTTAGATCCCACACAGCCGTCCCGTGCGGCCTTCCCTTCGCGTTGATCATCTGATCCGGTCATACAACGCCATAGTGGTGAGGCGCCTCATGCGGATGCCTGAGCAGAATATGAACGACGCACTAGTTCAGTTCGCCCTAGTCCTGCACTATTGATAACACCACCGAGCTCCGCATCCGTCACCTGCGTCCATTCAACGACAGATTTCACTGCTTGCTCGATCTGGGCGAGCTCGCGGAGGTCCGCCTGCACGTACATGCATTTCGTGCTGGATTCCAGGACCACTGGGAGTGGGGAAATGTCCATTACGGCAACATACGCGTTTCCCTCGAGGAGATCCTGTACAGTCGCCAGACCAAGTCCAGAGGACCTGTAAAACGCGGAAACCAATGTGTCATAAACGCGCTGTGGGGAGGAAATGTGAGAGAAGGAGGAACCCAGTGCTCACCCGCCTGAGACGATGAATGTGCGATTCTCGATCTTCATTCACACTTACTGGCACAGTATATGTATGCGACTGGGTTGGACTTTCGAAGCGGGAACCACGAGATATCGTACTGCCTTGATTCTGCCGCGGATTTCCGACGAACTGTGAAATCTGAGTATAACTGGGAAGGACGTGTATGTCGCAATTGCAGCCCAATTAAAGGAGATCCGACTGAACTTTGATTGCATGACACATATACCGTGCGTAACGGCAGTACTTAGTATGCGGTTGCATAGGTGCTTTTCTTTTTGCCATAGATACTGTTGAAGCCAACGTCAAGTCCCCCTGACAATGTGATCGAGTTCTGCCGCGCATGTATACCTTTATTACCACAGAAGGCGACGTGTCGACCAGCGACGTGTCGTTCAGCTTTGTTGGTTGAGACGCAGACGCTCACAGTCGTCATGAGACCATCGCAAGAGTTTCACCTCCGATAAGGCGTTTTCAAGATGAAACGCTCGGCTGTCAATCCTTGATCGGATCCTTGGGTGTGCTCGGGGAAAATACTGATTTGTATATATAGGGCTTGATTGACGCTGCGCCTCCACAAAAACCGACGAGGATGAAGAGTCAGAATTTGCATTTGCAACCTTGCTGGTTGTGTCGGTGATAATGATTGAAGCCAGTAAAATATCGTTCTTCCAAAAATAGTTGATATGCTTTTAGTATACGATACCGTAACAGCATCTGGACGACATCATCAGGATCATTCTATTCAACCATCAACGGCAAGCTGTGAGATGTTCGGCTTCATATGATAGAGGTGTACATGCATGATCGCAAAGAGTACTTACTAGATAGTGATGGGATAAGAGTCGGCAAGAACAGGAAAACATAAACTTACGTTAGATATTACAGCTTTGCTGGCAACCTGCCTGCCCCACTAAGCCTGATTGTCTCACCATTAACATATGCACAATCTAAAATCCACCTCACAGTTCTCGCAAACTCTGTGGGCTGACCGAAGCGCTGGGGATATACAATACCACTCTCGAGGCTATTCTTTGTTTTTCCGGGCATGCGTGCAGTCATGCTGCTCGCAAAAACACCGGGAGCGATAGTAACGACGCGGACGGCGTGCCGTGCAAGATCACGTGCCATGGGAAGGGTCATGGATCGCAAGGCGCCCTTCGTCGCGGAGTAAGCAGTCTGGCCTGGTTGGCCCTCATACTATACGGTATGCAAGATAGATAGTCAGAGCATTTGCAATAGAAGAAAAAGCGTACAGCGGCCGCACTAGAGACGAAAATCACCACCCCGCGTTCACCGTCCGGCGTGTCTTCTGGCTTGACTTTCACAAGATGCGGCAGCACCAGCCTTGTGAGGTTGAACGACCCGGTCAAGTTGACCGCGATGGCGAAATCCCATAGGTCCAGATCATGCGGTTCATTCGACGAGTTAAGGATTTTCGCAGCCGTTCCTACACCAGCACAGTTTATGACGCCGCCAAGGGGTTTCTGTGTTTCACTGGTCCATTGAACAGTTGTGTCGACGGCTTCCTGGATCTGCTTTACGTCAGTGATGTCTGTTTGGATATACCGCGTGTGTGAGGCGGGAAGAGAAGCGGATTCCGGCGGTGGAGATCGGTCGAGAATGGAGACGCACGCGTTTGCGGCTAGGAGATCGAGCACGGTGGCCAAGCCCAGCCCAGAGGAGCTGCGAAGAGACGTGAGAAGGTGTGAGAGGGAAAGGGCATACGCGCCACTCACCCGCCAGAGACTATGAATGTACGATTGGCGAGCTTCATCGAGGTTACAGTGGTCTTGCCTTCAAACAAGCTCAAGCCTTGATATCAAATGATATTCCATTTGATTAGCCGGTCCGAATCGCCGCCGGTGGTTGCGCTCCGTGCATTTGCGCAAGTATGGCAATCGCAACACCCATTCAAGTTGCGCCACATGCTTGCTTTAAGATTACAAGAAGTCGATATATGTACTTCGGAACAGTCAAAGGCGATGAAATTGAGCTCGAGCACAGTTGCATTATGTAATGAATCGTCCGAATGGCGGCCCGGGGACCTGACTGGAATCCAAATTGTCAGAATTCACGATCACTGGACGTTGAGTACTGAGTCTTCAGGTTACCATCATACACACAATTACACCAAGCTCTTCCATAGCCTCAGGATCAAAAGGATTCCAACACTTGTATTATAGTCACTACTCAGCCGAAGGGGTTTGGAAAACATCTTCCCCGTCCTTCCCACCCTCCGACGAGCCATGCTTTCATCAGCAGCATTGTTCCCGAAGATTGTGCCAGCAAACAGTTCTTAAACTCGGGTACGTATAACAAACTGCTAGATCACATATGAGTGCGAAGGCAAATTTGGGGAGTACTCCTGTAAAAAGTTGAAATGAGTGAGCTAGTCCATAACTTCTGGACTGCGAAGCAAAATTGGTGTCTTGATTGGCCAACTTGGTCAATAATACCCATGGGCTTAATCAGCGAAACCAGGACTAAGAATGCAGGAAGAGAGCAGCAAAAGAAAAAAAGACTCATCTCGCAAGTCGAATAGCCCACCGCGAGGGTCGAACTCGCAGCCTTCAGATGACTCTGACGAATTTTACACCCGCCTTAAAAGTCTGACGCTCTGGCCGATTGAGCTAGGCGGGCGGTGAAGCTTATTAAAAAAGAAATAACCATTGGCGACCTTGGTATCTTCGTCAGATCCGTGAGGTCGTTTGGTTTATCCTCGGCTAACCTTCGGCCCGTCGTCGATGGTTCTCCCAAGGCCAGAGTCGAGACATGGTACTAGTAAACGTGATGATCAGGCAAGTACTTTCTGCACATCTACTCCGGGACAAACACAATAAACGCTGTAGATTGAGTATCTCGAGTCGCAGCTGCAAGCCTATAAAGCCAGGACATCACTTCTCCAACAGGAACATCTCGGAGTGCTTGACACCGTCTACGAAATTAGACAAAGGCATCAAGAAGAGCTGGAACAAGCGTGCAATGCCAGGGACCTAGCGTTGTCCAGGTTGAAGATAGCCAAGGACCGTTTGAGGGCGGTGGAGGCGGAAAGAGACGACTATAAGGAAGCCGTACTCCAACTCATTGAAAGAGGTGCCTTGTTTCGTTTGGTAATCTCGTCGAGCATGCGGACTAATCTGGCAGATCGCACCTAGTCGAGCAAAGTCATGGTGACTTCAAACACTGGCCTTACAGCAAGCTCCAGCTCTCGAACTATCTTGGTACGTCTGACCTCTCATGGGAGTATTATCCTCATTGTGTCGTACTCGACAATGAACAGATCCATTACTTAAGAACCAACCTGTGAATGATCGTCAAAGTGACCTTGCGTACTACAATGGACTTATTCACTCCATCAAACGCGAACTCTATCTCGAACGACAGGCGCACTCACTGACGCGCGTACGCGTCGACATTCTCTCAGCGCAAGTCGCGAGACGCGATGCTGCGTTAGAGAACTGGGCCCAACATGCTGATAGTGCTGCGGCTCCTCCAGCTGGCGGGATTTTTGTGCATGACAAGGGCAAAGGCAGATCAATCATGCAACGCGATTTGGATCGCTCCGAGATTTTGGCCTCGTTTGACCAGACGGCTGCAAACAACAGGCTTCTGGAGCAGGAAATACATTCACTTCTTCAATACGTACGTCTTCTTTACGATCGACCGAATCCTTGTCGTATCTGAATTAAACAGATGGAGGCAACGAGACAAAATGTGAATCCGCTTGTCCACCGCTCAACGTCTCCGCATAGCGCACCGCTGACATCCTTGCCTCAGTCAACTCACGCTTGTAACGATGAACTTTCTCATCCAGTGCCCTTAACCAATGCTCTAGATCCAGCTCCATCCGATGAAAAATCTGATCGCCCAGTGAGAGTTGTACAACAAGGCCAAAATCCTGTTACGAGCTCTAGGTCCTACATCTCTCCTAGTCCCCACCGGGGCCGCTCGCTGGCTGCATCACATCAAGCGCCGTCCAAACATAAGTCTCGTACACGGTCACAATCTCATCGTCGTCCTTCAGCACAGAGATCATCATCTTCATCCGCCTCCCCCCTAATGAATGTCGTTCAAGACCTCAGCGAACAAGTCCGTCTATTGTCAGTTCAGATCGATGGTCTCCATGCCGAGCATGTTGTCCTTTCCCGTTTCATCCAGTCCCAAAGAGAAGAAGTGAAGGTCACCCCAGATGTACTCCACGGGAATTCCTCGTTCAATTCTTATGATACAGATGAAGATCCATCTATTGTCGTGCATGCAGGGATTGATTTCGAACACGAAACTGCTGTACCTGGAGAACCCCTCGGTGACGTCAAATCAGACCATGGTACTGGCGTAGACGCCGTTAAGGACGAAGGTGGGGGCGGGGACGTAACGGATGGCGGGGAACGGTCGATGGAGATTGCTACCCCATTGATCTCTACCTTAATCACTTTCTCCGTCTCATCCGATGGAGACGATGCACCCCATGATGTCGAGATAAGACAGACGGGAGAAGAAGACCAGGGCCACGACGAAATCAAAATGATTCGACCACGCAGGGGCGCCTCCGTATCTCCTCCCGTGCCTCCTTGAAGGACATTGCGGATTCACTCTCACTCTTGGGTGGATCAATGCTATCAGAGATATATTAACATTTTTTCTTGTCCAGAACACTCCCAATTCACATGTATCAGTATTTCTATCGTCTTTTAGGATCTACCATCTGCTCTACGAATTTTTTCCCGCATATCAGAAACACGCTATCGTCCTTAAATGTATTGTAGCGATATATATTATTTAGTGTGTATTACTGTCCCATCTTTCAGGTGAGCGTTCTCAATCTCTCATCTAGGCGAGCACTCATATCGTTGGAAATCTCAGACCAATCTCAGCGACGTTTGATTTCTTTGTGATAGACCTCTTTATCTTGTATGGAACTCGATGTCGAGCTCTTTCTCTTCCCACCGTACCACAGCGATATGATGTTCTACTACGTGTTGCAGATTACTCGATCTACTCGGACTCATAATTAATCTGAAACCGCATACTGTTATGCCGTTTCACAGACTGATCATATGGCTACGAGACTGTCGCGAAGAAGGTAACGTACCGAAAGAATGCGTAAGCGCTGATCCCCGAGCAATAATATCTCCTTCCTGGCCTTGTCGATGTGAAGAGGACTTTCCAATGACTTCATGATCCAACTAATTTACAATATTTCTATGGGTTGAGACTGACATTTGGCAGGGTACGTAAATTCCAATTAGTTAATGAAAAAAGTCGAAACTAAAGTAACTCGCAAGTGATTACTCGTTGTATTATTATTATTTCAGGTCCTGCTTCTTGCTATTCATAGAATGTTCGTCTCTCCCTGTTGACTGTCAGTGTCAATAGGTAAGTGTTGTTTGTTTCTTTGTTTTTGTCGTGATCCAACCATACTCATGGTTTGTAGGTCCAAGGTTATTGTAATTTAGTCGCATCGTGACACAAGGACAAATAACGACTGCGACTTTTGAATCTTCGCCGTGACCATGAAGAATCGTAACTGTCGCGGCTAGAACATGAAGAAGTGAAGATGAAAGATCATTGCTAATTTGAATGAAGCAGGATAATCATGGATGTAATTGACCCTCAGTCTTGCGCGTAGCGACCTCTTGTTCTTGTTCTTGCCAACCGTACCCTGCTGACAGCTGTCTGACGTATTGTAAGAATCTCATTTTTTATTGTTTTTCTTGTTTTCCCCCTTCTTGTTCGCTGAATATAAGGTGCGGTTTCTGAAAATCGTCTTGCATACATCAACATGGCTGACCTCAGATTCCGCAAGCTTAAGGCAGTTGAAAAACCTCCAGATTCTCCTTCCACACCTCAGGCTGCTCCGGTTTTACCGCAGAATTCCGACCTATTCCAGACTCAACGCACCTACGATGAGATTCAGACATTCTTTGAAACCAAGCTGCCCGCTATCAAACGCGCAAGGAACCATACATCGTCCATCAACTCTCGTCCTCCACAAATTTTCGATAAACACTTACACGACGTGCTCAAGCTCAGAAGTGTTATTAAACTGGATAAGCTCACTGAAGATCTATGTAATGTCGCTCAGGCTGCACTGAATTCTCATCGAAAGAGATTACCTCCAATCACGAAGGAACTTCGTGCCACGTTCAATCCCCCGGTAAAGATTACAACGGCACGCAATGAAGATGATGTTCTTGCCGTATTCCAACGTCGCATTTCTCCCTGTGTAAGTATCGCATCGACATTGGCGTATGGTTCCAATAATTGGTCGCAAGTGTGTCTCGAGTGGTCCAAAAGTCGTTTATCGAGCCTAAAGGTCGAGGGTGTTCATGAGAACGAGGCAATTGCAGATGGTTTCCTCAACATCTATGAGTCAAACATGGCCCCCCCGCTGAATGATGTTCAGAGTGCAGTGCACAGCACATTCCCAGAACTGATTACATGGGAGTTCAAGAATCTCAACTTTTGTGGTCATCATGGCATCGATTCTCTACCGGACGCCTTTGCAAATGTTCCATTCCCTTGGCAGGGTTGCGAGCACGGCGACGAATGCCATATAACTCACCCAGAGATTGGTGTCAAGGCATGCCGCATGGGCTACGATTCAGAGACCCATCCTTGTACCTCTTATCAACAGGTTCGTCACCAGAAGACGAAAGGCGGTGGAGATGCGACCGTACCACTTCCCAGTACTAATTCGCATATACTACAGCAGGTAGGTAGTTAGTGTTCTTAGTCCCGTCCTTCTCATTTCACGACAGGCTTGGGCAGAAGCCGTCCGTCACGATGTGACCTTTTTAGTTATAAACACCGGAAACAAAGAGATCATAGGTATTAGGGATCGATACCGTCAGACCCTCTATCTTTCGGAGGCTTTCAAGGTCTACATGTCTAAGTACATGAAACTACACACAGGGCTGTACATTGCTGCAATCCGTGATGCAGAAGACCGAAGGCAGCGTCTGAAACGTTCGGAACCTTATACCTGGTTCCTGACATCTGGCAAGGACGATTCCAAACTCTTGGATTTAGACAGCAAGCGAGATAAGGTAGATTGATTACATTGCTCCTGGGGCTCAAACCAGCTCTGAGGTGACATAATTTCTTGCAGGAGGTTCGTGACATCGTTTTGAAAGCAGTACAAACGCGCCACTGGCTTCGCATCATACCCAAGTTGTACGAAGGATCCGTATTCCCATTCAGCACTAAGCATTATCGACGGATCAATAACCTTCAAGATGCTCAGTACATGCAAGTCTTGAAACAGCAACAGTTTCCAGGATCCCCTGATAGTTTTGTTGAGTGGCAAGCCGAAGAGTCTTCGCAAGGATCGGTGTCGGTATCATCGGTCACATATGTGCCGAAAGATATTGACACTTTCTTTTTCCTTCTGGTTTCACGATCTATCAACGAATCTGTTCGCACATACCGTCCATATCGGGCCAAGATAGAACTACCGAATTCCGTCATTCAGAAGAGGCGAAATGTGGCAATCCCTGAGCTCATCATCAAGGAGGCTTCTTCTCATGTTCTGATCGAGGGTTTGGAGACAGAGTGGGTGGTTCTTTCAGTACTTCAACATGCAGGCATCCAGTATCCAAAGGTCTATGGTTTTTTCTTTTGTCCAGAGGAGCCTTGTGCAGTTCTGGTATTGGAAGATATCGGCATGAAGAAGTCATTGAAAGATATTACTTCGAAACCAGGCCGGAGGAAATTTCAGATGTCAACCCTCCAGGTGTAAGTGACTGTTTTCCTCATACTTACTGCCGCACTCATTGTGAAATTCCAGTGGTCGCTTCAGGAAGATAATGACAACACTACACACCGCTGGTTGGTACCACGGGCACTTGACAACAGATAATCTCCTATTTGTGAAGAGTCAATCCTATAAGGTCGCTATTATGGGATTCCAGGAAGCAAAGTTGCTCCCTGATCACGCCAGCCAGCGGGAGGCCCGGATCCAAAAAGACATGGGCGATCTTAATAAGCTGTGCGGGCAGTCAATGCCGAAGTCAATCTGTCAACAAATAGCGACTACGTATCGTCGGAAGAAAATCAATGCCCTTGCAAAAGCAAGAAGAACCGAAATCAGGAAAGTCGAAAGCTGATTACAAGTATGAAAAGCTTACATCGTGACGACGAGGCAAAAAGTGTGACGTGACACGAAGCAATTGCGACGGATTGGATGCGCGGTGGACTGTTAGAACCTTAGGCCTTAGGACGGGTAGGGATGAGTGAGTATATTGAGTATGTATTTTTCTTAATTCCGTTGCTATACCTTATATTAGGAATCAAAGTCTTTTACATGCTGCCGACGAGCTATTGAAGTCGAACTATATACTTTGTTTACTCTGGGTAGCGAGGTCCTGGATCTCGCTCTTACACGTCTCATCGTATAAACGTTTGAATAATCACGTGATGAAAAGTTGACCTGTCCCACATGAGTTTTGTATATTCTGTGACAGACCGGATGCGAGACTCTCGTGAACGCTTAGAGGCTCAGTATGGAGCTGCATTGGATTTCAATCCGCCCCCTCTTATCGTAGACAGAGAAACACCTTATCCTAACCTGACACAACCGCTTTTGTTCTACGACAAACACCTCGACGAACGATTATCTCTAAAGCACACAGTCATGATTCCTTCATTCTCTGCGCATTTCAAGCAAGCGGTTGACGTGGCCCTGGATGCTGTCATAGAGAACAATGTGGATATGCCTTCGGTCGATGAGTGGTCTTTCCCAACACCAGACTTGTATAAAAGCCACATTCACCATGCTTCAGTCAAGGACGCCTTGCAAATTGGAGAACGATATGAGGATCATATAGGTGAATTTGCTGGTGTCCTTTCTTCCATGCTTTTGTTACATCCCACTGCTTCTTCGTGGATTAGTTCTGTTCGTCTACTCAGAAGGATGGATACAACGGGTACACAGAAATGCTATGCAATGAATGAAGACTTCAGGTTATTCTCGCTTCATCCTGATCACGGCGAAATTACACGAACGAGCATCTTGAAAGAGGCGTGGGATGCATTGGACGATAGAAAACGAAAAGAACTTCGAGAACTCTCAGACAGATTTCCTGTGCTTGCAATATGGCAGATGTTGTTTCCCTTGCATGGCGGCGAGGATGTGCTTAGACGTATGGACGACTTTCTCGTATCAAAAGAGATACCAAAACTACAATGTCATTCACGTTGGCGAGGTCCAGCTGATGTTGACCTTCCGCCTTCTCCGGATGCGATCAATACCGCTTGGGGTTCTCCTGTGCTTTCATTCATTCAAACTGTCTCTAACAAAATCAATATCGCTTCTCAGACGAGGTATTCACTCCGAAGGAGCGCTCGTTTGTCCGGACATGTCAGTTCACAAGCTCAGAACTCTGGTAAAACATCTCTGCCCCGTCCTCATGAATGTGCCCGACTTTGGCCATCCGTAAGTATTCCTTCTCAATGTAAATCCAGCACAAGTAACGAACTGTTGGTGGAATCAATTGTACAACGTGTATGTATTGACTTTGGCCCCATAATGAATACTGCTCATAGTCTTTTTCAGGCGTGGGCAAATGCAGTAGAGACTGATTCCTCCTTCATCATTTTTCATTGTGGTACTCTGGAAAGGATTGCTCTCCGTCATCGCGCCAGTCAAACTCTATTTATATCCGAACTTATTGACGTGATGAACTGTAAAGACCCTCGATACGGTGAACTCCACTTGGGCTTGTTTTTGTCGATAATTAAGGATGCCCTTGATCGAACGCGTCAACTGGTTGACCATGAGAAACGAACGAAAGGACCCACAAGGAAAAGACGCAAGCCTGATGCCGGAGAACGCTCAACACTTATTAAACGTCCTAGGACCAGGGCTGACAAACTACGACAGCTAGCCTACCAATCAAACTTAAAGGTATCTATGTCATTGATATTCATCTCGATTCTTGCTAATTGTTAATCAGCGTGTGTCTGATGCTAGCTCGAGGCGCCAAGTGCTGTTGTTGCGGATACAATATCACCATTTTAACTCCCCAAGCCCAGCTTCATTCTTCAGAATGGGAATACCCCGAAAATCCACTTACCAATCTTCAGAATATCTGTGCGTGACGATTACGTCTGCGATTGCAGGAGGTGCAACAGGCGATGCCCACAAGGCTAAAATCGAACTCTTTACGTCTGAAGGGGAAACACTTTCATTTTCAAGTGCCATTGTCAAACTTTCGTTTGGCCGGACTGAAGGGGAGCGCATGAGAAACGAGTATAATGTTTACCAGCATCTTAGCTCATCCGGTGTAACTGGAATACCTCATGTCTTCGGGCTATTTGAAGACGCCGAGAGTGACGCAATGGCACTTCTGATGACTGACGTCGGTACATGCCTCGTGGGACGCACTCCATATGAAAACGATGAGTGGCGTCCAGTTACAAGTTCAGAAGCGTCAGTTTTTCAAGGACTTCCCATTCTTACCTCATTCATTATATATCCTTGACAGCGACGCGTTTATGGAAGTCTTGAAAACAATTCACGCTGCGGGTGTTCGCCACAGGGATCTTCGTGTTGAGAACCTGGTTCTGAGTGACGATGGGACGCCATTCATCATAGACTTCGACCGGGCTGTGTTGAATGCCAGCGAGCAATCGCGAAATCGCGAATTTGAGCACTTGCGTTCAGTTTTGAACGGAAAATACACAGAACCTGGAGTCTCACTTGATACGCCTCGTCCCTATGAAGCTAGACCTGAGTTAGGATTGACTATGTAAAGGGTAAGGATGTCCTGGTTGGAGACGATATCGAAACAGTGTTGACGTCGAATGGTATAGTTCACGGCATTTTGGATAGTCCCCAGTGGAAGGAAATCTCACATTTCATTCAAGATTCTTGGCTTGATGATCAAGTTTCGAAGCTTCCTTTCTGACCAATGTTCGCTGGCAAGCGCATCATGCATTGGCTTTAGCATCTTATTACCTGTATGCAATGAACTATCAGTATCAATGCGTGTTTGCTTGCAGTTGGTTCTCAGTTAGAGCATCGCGAATTGTTCAGACGTGTCATGTAGTTCAGAAACAAGTGACATTTCCATGTTATTCTAAGAGGAATTCTAGGAAGAAACCCCGGAACACTTGGCCAAAAAGAAGGACAAGTAAAAATTCAATGATAGCCCACCGCGAGGGTCGAACTCGCAGCCTTCAGATGCCGCTACCTAGGTAAGAGTCTGACGCTCTATCCGATTGAGCTAGGCGGGCGGTAGAGTGGACCCTGATTCAGTCGAGGTCATGGTGTTTGGAGAGAACCAATGAAGGAAACCGGACAGTTGCGGCAACGTCACGTGTCAAACTTGGGAGGAGGCAAGAGTTGGATCATTCCCTGGCGGAACTTCCACTTCAATTGCCTCTACAATGTCTCTATTGTTAAGGGGTCTTGGCGCAGCGGTAGCGCGTATGCTTTGCATCCTACTATTGTTAATTGCATAAGGTCGTGGGTTCAAGCCCCACAGGCTCCATTACATGTTGTCCCGTCTTTTTTTTCCTCGTCTATAGTAGGTATAGACTCTATACCAAACGGATCAATCGTGAAAGTTCTTTAATCGAGAGTGATAGCCAATATTATTGAGCTTCTACGACAAATAGACGCCTTTGGCCGTCGTTCGTTGTAATGGTTATTCATTCATCCAATGTCCACCGACCCAATGTGCTGCCTGTTCATCTGTTCCCTCCAAACGGCAGAGAGTATCACGTTTGATAGGGCAAAGATTCATATAGGCAGTATTCGTCTTCATGAAACAACTAGTATTAGGTCTAAAGACAGCTGAACAATGCAATCCTCGCCGATGTGTGAAACGTTCGTGAGCACGTCGTGGAAGCGGGTATCGTAAATTGACAGGTATCGAACAGCCGCGCAAAAAGCCTCGCTGGCTATCAAAAGGGAAGCTAACAGCTAGATGTTCAAGGCGCGAGCAGCGGTCAAGATCGGGGCATTCTTATAGTCATACCATTACCATTCATCATGACTGCAGGCCATATCAATTCGACAGGCACCGAGATGTGGAGAATAAGAAATCTGCATTTATTTTATCAGCCACAGGACGCCTTTAAGTCTTCGAGATAAATGATTCAAGCAAGGCAGATGGTAGTGATTGGCACTGATTGCCTGGACAATCTGTGAGCCAAAAACGAGACATGAATGACACAAGGCATGCGGCAAAACCAAGGACGCAGTGAACGCACGATTTGAATAACACAGAGATAGTCAGGTGTACTCGTTGTCTCTGACTGAATAGTCGACGTTCGGACGGTTCCGAACCAGTTCGCTCGAGTCCACGATGCACTCAACACCATGGATTAGAAAAGTACCGCCTTCTTCTCTTCCTTCAGATCGTCTACGCTCCAAGCCTTCACCATCACCCTCCCGTTCAAAAAGCTCTCAATCAAGTCAGGAATCTGCGCTACCCCAAAGCAAAGCGTTGCGGATACTGAACGGGTTACGCGTATCTCTTCAAGACCCTTCAACCATAACAGCACCAGATCCGACTGGAGGCTGCTTTTGTCAAGGTTCGTCATTGTAGATGCTTACGATTTGTCGTGCTGTGAAGTCATATTCTTTAGCGCGTACACATCCTCTTTCGCCATATGTTTCAATATGCACCTCCTGTGCCCTCCCTCTCTGTGATCTTGCAGCACCAGCGTACCTCTGTCCCTCGTGCAAAGAGCCTCTTCTGACTCCGATTCAGCGAAGTACTCTACTTACGCGTATAGAGACAGAGATCGCCGATACCACTCTCAAGGAACAACTTGCCCGCGAACGTGCAGAGGAAGAACGTCGCGCAGCCATAGGCGCCTTTCCAAGCCTCCAAAACTCCAACTCTTCGTACCCTTCACTCCAGCCCTCATCCCATCGTCCGTCACCGCCTCCTGAGCCACAAACGTACAAAGTCCTCTCACTCGGCTCAAAAGCTAAGAGAACCACACTAACGACAACGACGATAAGACCGAAAACATCTGTTACACCCTCTCCTCAAGACTCACGACCGTCATCTCCCCAGCCCATTCGCGAACCACGACCTAATGCCAATTCTGGTAAGGGAAAGGGTAAAGCGCGAGTGGATCCTGCGCGGCCTTGGGCGAATCTTAATGGAGACAGTCCGATATATATACCGCCTGTGCGGTCTGTTGATGAAGTGGAAGCAGACTCTGAAGAGAAAGCTGGAACGCGAAAGCGGAGAAGACGAAAAGGGAAAGGGAAGGAGAAAGAAACAGAAGAGGGAGGAGAAGGCAAGGAGAATGTGCAGGCGGAACCAAGTGGTGGTGGTGATCCATCCAGGAGCTGAATGTGTGTTAAGATGAAACCTCTGCACTGCTTCGACTAATCTGTTTTTACCCAGTTCTTCGGTGCATAATGTCATTTTAATCTGTAATAGATGAACCTCTGCATCGTATGACATTTTCGCGTGTCATAGCGCGAAAGTTGAGTGTGAAATCGATACTGGGAGTCATCAGGCTACACCGGACCTCCGGGCCAGAGACTTAACAAAAGTCGGTATGCGCATAGATCAACACTCGGAGAAGTACGGTGCTCGAGTGTTAGATGTTTGTTTCAGACAACTGTTATGCAACTAATCATTCGCCAAGGAGGACTTACTTTATGGTCGCGAAAGCTGGAGACACGTTCACTGCTTTATAATCCCGATCTACGCTAAGTGCCAAGTTTCGCTGATTTTGTCTCTCCTTATCGAACGTTTCGTGGGGGACGCAAATTTTTTGTTTCTCTCTAGAAATCGTGCCAACGATGGTACAATCACACCCTATCACCACTTGCAGGCTACCCTTGTTTTCTCCAGTGTAATTACCTGAGAATTGGGAACGTTCAATTGGTAATCGTTCACGAAGAGTAACATAGATGATCGTAAAGATGACTTTTATTGCTCGGACGGCCGCAGCGGAGCACTGAGCTCGAAGTAACGGAAATGTGGCAGGAACTTCCTACCGCTGATGCTAGGACGTTTCAGTCCTGCCACGATGATCTTTGTGTCACGCACGGGGAGCATACAAATCCCCTCAATTGCACCCAGTGTAATTCAAAGGAGCCAGTGGCCTCAATAAATGGGAGACGCAAGATGGCCATGGGGTATGAGTATGTGGGAGACGTCGATAATACAGCAGAACTGAGTATGGTGAGTATGGAAACGTACGTAAGGGCGGGCAAAGCTGCCGAGATCGATGCGATGGAAAGACTTCTTGGTCGCATGATTGATAAATCGACGAAGGGGATTTGGATGGAAGTTTCTATGCGTGTTGACCCTGGGCTTCAAAGAATTATAGTACGAGGAGGAAGGTGGTATATCTTTTGTTTCTGACCACATACATAATGTAAAATTTATCTAGTTAAAACCAAGTTTTTACGGAAGCAATGAAAGAATCTAATCGTTGTGATAAACGGATCACGTCTATACCTGAAGAGGGAGAGTGGATCTGATCTACCTTACTTGCACTCGACTGCCTACCTCTAGGTAGTCAGACTACCAATGGTATCAGGAGGAACTTCCATCGACGAATAACCGCTTAGACTTAGTCGCAACGTTCTTTGTGGTTAATAACACAATGTAAATTTACGGGCGAGTCTGCGCCGCTCGAAACGAAAAGCAAAAGATCAATAAGGACTATAGCCCACCGCGAGGGTCGAACTCGCAGCCTTCAGATACCCAGCCTGCAAACATAAGAGTCTGACGCTCTATCCGATTGAGCTAGGCGGGCTGTGCTGATGACTACCAGTAGGACTCTGTGGCCTTGATGGAAGTAATCGGGTGGTAAGATCCGAGTCAGCTCTTGTGCACTGGAAGCATGGGAGTTCCTACCTACATCAGCACTTTCCTTCTCTTGTATCAGCATCTTTGCCATTCTGGGATATACCCTTTACCTTAGGAATCTTTTCCTGCATCTGTAAACATGTTCTCGTCCTTGGACGTTTTGTTTGCGGTCTGCATCAACGCCTCATCTTCAGATGAGTGCTCTCAAACCTCATATCTAAGCGAGCACTGTTATCGTTGGATATTACAGACCAACCCTAGTGATGTGTAAGTCCTTCATAATAATACATTGAACTCTTTTCCTTCTCTCACGGCGACCTCAATCTGAAACTGCATCCTGTCATGCCCGTCCACGGACGTGGCTGGCAACTGTTGTAAAACTGATTTGCAAAGGTCCAGATGCGTGTCATGAGTAATGACTTCAGACACAACAGTTTTTCCATTGTACTGACAGTGCAATCATCAGTATACAATTTCTCTCGGTGCTGGTCATAGTATCATCGTCTCGATGTGACTGGTTTGCCAATAACGGCGGTCTTCGGCTTCAATATGGTGTTGATAGATAATCAGTCGTAGAGACTCAATCCAAGGACAGAGAGAACTTGAAAAAATGGGTTGAATGATCTCAAGGACCTGAGCTCTCCTGTGAATAACCATTATTATAAAGTAGTATGTCTTCGAATCTTGTATCAAATGAAGCTCGTCCTCCTCCTCCGCTAACCACCAAGGGAGTCGATGCCGACGTCGTTTCGACCTTCCGAGTGCCAGTGCTGGGAGGAGATACGGCGAGTTTCGTGACATTGTTACGAATCAGACAACACGTGTTCTGGGATGACAGTGGCCGTAGGATTCGATTTACGACTTCGCAAGGTCATAGGCGACCTTTTCCTCTTGTCCTGGGTATCGATCCACCGTGATTGATTTCGGTGCGCGTTGTATAGGTACCTTGGAGATAAGATTTAAGCACAGTTACTTCTCCGCCATACATTGGGTCAAAACAAAAGTTTTTAAGTTGCGACAGATGCTAATCATGTGGGGCACCTAGAGAGGAGGCTCGAGTGGAATAGTTCCCGTTGCGGAACTTCCATCTCGAACGCGTTCCTCTAGGTAAGGATACATTGGGTCAAAGGAACTTCCACTGATGAACGGGATTGTAGTCTGACGCAACGGATTATCTACTCTACGTACTTCGCTTTGTCTACCCACCTCCGCTCCCTAATACATCAACCGGGCGTGGGAAAGGCTGCAACATGTTAGAATCCTATACTAAGTACAATCCTCAGTCGTGTATAAATGACTGATATTGGCATCTACCGTACCTGTAGTGATGTCGTAAGTACAATCTAATAGGTACGGTTAGTGAGTAGTCTGAAAAGTGTAGTAACAATGGAACTCACCCTCAGTCGTGTATAAATGACTGAGGGCATCGTAATGTAAGTAATGGTATATATATATGTATGTGTATCAGGGTCAATATGTGTGAATGAACAATGGGGGAACATAAGTGAAAGAGACTCTGTGGCCACTGGCCAGACAAAGCATGCAAGGTTGATGGTGGCAACAATGGGGTTCCAACACAACAGCCCTCCTGAACCAGACCCGGCATTACTCCCTTGGAGATAAGATCCAAGCACAGTCACTTCTCCGCCATGGGATGTGACACGGAGCACAGGATTTCACTGCCCGCCTAGCTCAATCGGCCAGAGCGTCAGACTTTTAAGGCGGATGTAAATTTGTCAGAAACATCTGAAGGCTGCGAGTTCGACCCTCGCGGTGGGCTATAATATAAGTATGATACTCGTATGGTTTTTTTTCTTTTATTAATTTTCTCTTTTTCACTGAACAGACAGGAACTACCCCAATCCATAGACTTCCTTTCCGTGTACGAGGTTTGCATGAGAGTCTTTGTTTGCGCGCTCAATGTATTAGAAATAGTGTCTGTACACTCTTTCAAACATCAAGACATAGGTAGGATCACTGGCCTTCTCCTGCCACGTCCACTTTGATAGGAGCTTCGAGTTGACCTCTTTCATATTTCAAAGATGGTCTCTGTCACAATTTCCGGATTCATCATTCACAATCTATAACAGCCCCCAGTTACTGTCCCCTCCAGTCTCAGCTCCTCAAACACCGACACGTCAAGCATTTAGTTGTACAGACCCAAATCCTCGAGTCACAGATTTCCTATCCTTGTACACTCTAAATTAAATGCACATGTACATATATCACTCTTCAAGAGGCGAGGCACATAGTCGATCACCGATATCACGAAACTTCCAAATTTATCCAAGAACGTGGTTAAATTCCCACACTCACAGCCCACAACACCAAAAGAAAACCCTGTCCAAACGCTCCGCATCCGACACCGACACCCAAAAATCCTCAAGAAAACGACGAGATGGTGAGTTTGTGCTGTTTCAAGATGATATACGCGGGCCTTCGAGTGCGGATTCGTCGATTCGGGCGCGCGGGGAGGGACAGATTGGGTGGATTGGGTGAGGGGTGGTTGGATGTGGTTGGTTGGGCTTGGGCGAAGGAAAGGGCATTGGGTGGAGTTTTTGCTTGTTGCCTTTGGTGTCTTCGATGCCTAGGTTTGTGGGGAGGTTAACGCTCTGCATTGCGCTTTTCTGGTGTCCTCTTCGAGTCAATCGATACTGATGGTCTTGTCTCCATTCTTTGGTTCTAGACGAAAGGTTCGTTTGCATTCTATCTTGTTGTCTTGTACAGCCCGTATTGACCTTGGTTCCCCCGTCTTTGATTTTGTCTTTGTTAGGTACCTCGTCCTTCGGTAAGAGACATACCAAGTCGCACACGCTCTGCCGCCGCTGTGGCAACCGTGCCTTCCACAAGCAACACAAGAGTGCGCCTAATCTCCCGTCACTACCCACCCTATCTATACTTGATATCTGAAATCTCCTGCTATTTGCTTATCTACACAGCCTGCGCGCAGTGCGGATACCCTTCTGCTAAGTTGAGATCGTACGAGTGGGGCCAGAAGGCGAAGCGCAGAAAGACCACTGGAACAGGCAGGATGCGGTACTTGAAGCATGTGTCGAGGCGGTTCAAGAACGGCTTCAGGTGCGTATAGTCACCCAGAGAGTTACACTCCGTGAGGTGCTCATGTATGCTTTTTTCTGCTTTCTCCAGGGAGAACACTGTGGCTAAAAAGAAGGCTAAGGCGACTACCGAGGCATAAATAGTCGTCAGATTCTCTGGCCAGTTGACGTTTTTATATCGTCTGTCCACTCGTCCGTCAGACCACGACCCCCTACATATTGCATACCGAGACTATGTGCTATATGTTCATGCAGACACAAATATTATGCATCGCCTTCTCTTGTACCATCTTTCTTGTGTTGCCTACGTTCACGGATGGTCGTGAATGGTTAAGACGTGTTTTTCGTCTCATCATCCTGCCAAACTGACTTTTTCTTGTGTCTCTTCGTCAGTCTTGGTTATCGCAAGTACGGTGCGTATGGTCGTGAGTGACAGGTTCTAAAGATGTACCAGTTTTACCTCCAAACTTCTTTAATTCCTCTCGTGCCATGTGATGATCGGCCGGAAGATATTTATATTTTGACTCGATCTCACAAAGATTTCAAGTACCCACTTGATAACAATGAACGCCAGCACACGCTTGCGCCATCAACTCAAGTCTGGTAGCCCAGTTGTAGGTATCTGTTTCAAATGGTCAAGGCCATGAGGCAGTATCATCAGGAGTCTCGCTAGGTTGCACCCGGCGTATACGATGGGATCTCAGCACGCCTTGCTCTCGAGGCCGGTTTTGAAACTTTGTACATGAGTGGGGCCGCTACAACGGCTTCGATGCTCGGCCAGCCAGACTTGGCAATCGCGACCCAGAATGACTTTGTTCAGGTTCGCTTCTTCTTCTTGAACTCGAACAACTATATATCAAGTAGTGCAGAATGCGACCATGATAGCCGGACTATCCCCAGAGACCCCTCTTATATGCGACGCTGATACAGGGTGAACAACTTTCCTCAACACCCATTGACAGTGTAACTCAACAACCGATATCTTCAGTTTCGGCGGTCCTGTAATGGTAGCTAGGACAGTCACCGCTTATGCACGTGCGGGAGTCGCGGGGCTTCATATCGAAGATCAGGTGAGATAAACTCCTTACATGCACTCCCTGCGTGACTGATTCTTTAGGTACAATCTAAGCGCTGTGGCCATCTCCTCGGCAAGCAAATTGCTTCTGTTTCCGACTTCATCGCTCGTATTCGCGCCGCTGTCGCCGCTCGCGCTAGACTTCCAGGTTGTGACATTGTGCTCATAGCCAGAACGGATGCAGCACAGAGTTTGGGGTTGGACGAGGCGCTGAAGAGGCTGAAATTAGCGATTGAAGTGGGGGCTGACGGTATGTTTACAGATTTATCATTTACAACCAGGTTTTTGATTTGTAATCTTGCAAAGTTGCTTTCCTTGAGGGTGTCAGGAATCGTGAGGAACTAGTTCGAACTATCAAAGAGCTTTCGCCCACACCTGTGCGTTTTATCTTGTCCTTTTCTCCATGCGTCTAATGTGAGGATGAACAGGTTCTGCTGAATGTAGTACATGGAGGTTCAACCCCGGATTTCACTGTTGAAGACGCCAAGGCTCTTGGAGTGAAGATCGTCAGTGAGTCTGCGCTACTGAGTCCTTTCATGAGTTGACCCCTTGCCAAGTCTTTCCTTTGATTACTGCAGTACCGGCGATTCACGGGATTCGCGAAGCCCTCCAGTCATTGAAGACTTCGGGCTCCGACGTGCAAAGTGCGATGGGCATGAGCCCAAAACAATTTTTTCAGGTCTTGGGTAAGTTATAGTAGCTTGGCTCGTCTGAAGCTTTCTAACTTTTGGCTCTTTGTAGGTCTCGATGAAGCGATTCAGATTGATAAAGTTGCAGGAGGTGAAACCTATAATGATGTGTAACGATGTTATACCTAGGCTCGTTCCAGTATAGAACTATGACCTGCAAAAAAAAAAACAGGAAGTAAGCTGATTTCCAGTAAGGAGAGTCGGTTGGGCTAGGCGAGGCTCCTACTCCAACAAGATTAATTCACTGATATGAGAAATAAGAAGTTCTACTTTTCATTTTTTAGCTTGTTGCCACCGTTAGCTAATGCTCATGATTTTTTCTCTCCAGGCAGCGATTCCAATCATAATTCCTATGTTCTAACGTTTTGATCACCATCGTGCCGACAGTGCCCTACACAAATCTCCTAAAGATTGACGGTTCGTCCCAAGGGTCGGCGAACTTAGCCGAATTTGTACCCCGGCTTGACACAAGGACCGACCGGTCCGTTATTAACCAAGTTATCTCAGCGCTTAGTTACCGTGAGTAGCGTCTGTGTTATTATAAAAACCATAGAATAAGGCCAGTTATATCGTCCATCAAACGCTAGCCACTTGTCTCTCACCACCCACAGACCGACGATATGACAAGAAAATATCACAAAACACAAAAGCGCGGGAGATCCATTAAAAGATCAACAACCCAGGATCTCATCTCTCTCGAAGATACTTATGCCACGCTACTTGTATCTGAAGAACGTGATAAGATCGTGAAGGAGTGTCAAGACCAGGTCAAAGCAATCGCTGCAGAGTGCCGAGCAAGGAACATGAAGTATAGGTCTGTTTATTGTCAATTGAAGACGTTATATGGATATGATGAGACTGTGATCAACTAGAGACGTTGAATTTGACCTAGAAAAAGATCAAGAACGATGCTTGCGTGGTCTTGCTGAGGATTCGGAGTCAGACCCCGACATGTACAAACCATCCGATGTTCAACGGGTAACCAGTATTTTCAGAAAGCCACGCTTCTACATTGATGGTCCAGAACCCAATGACATCGTTCAAGGAAAATTGAGCGACTGCTGGTTTTTGTCGGCGTTAGCAACGATGTCCACTAAGGAACACCTCGTGGAACAGTTTTGCGTTGAAGTAATTTGGTTTCTTGTATCACATTAAGCATGCTCAACACATATTGATGTTTTCTATCCAGCGTAACGAGGAGATCGGAGTCTATGGATTTGTCTTCTTTCGTGATGCTCGATGGGTGGCTGTTATCATTGACGAGTCCGTGTTCCTTCATCTAATCGAAGTCCTCACGTTCATGTGCACTGTGAAGCTTCCTTTATACATCCTTTCCTAAGTTTGATGACCTTTCTCCTAAAGAGCGGCAACTTTACCACGACAACGAAGCGATGTATAACAATGTTGCGAGAAGACGCGCAGAAAATTTACACTTTGCCAAGTCTGCTGCTGAGGACTCACAAGAAACTTGGGTGCCATTGTACGAGAAAGCGTACGCTAAATTGCACGGTAACTACGCTGCGCTGAATAGTGGATATGTTGGCGAGGCCATCGAAGATCTCACAGGGTGCGTCTGCTTTCATATCCTGATGTAACGCTCTCCACGAGTGCGATTCTTAGGGGAGTGACAAGTCCGATTTCAGTCAAGGTCTGATACGGTAGTCATTGCATATGCTCAGAGTTGACAGCGCGTTCAGGATATCCTACTTCCTGACGAATTTTGGCACAAAGAACTCATTCATGCACATGAAGACAGATTGTTCGCATGCTCTTTTGACTCTCCAAACCATGTTAGTGATTACAAGAGGAAGAACGGTCTAGTCGGAAGGCATGCGTATTCAGTTCTTCGTGCAGTAGAATACAAAAAAAAGCGTTTCGTCGTTTTACGGAACCCCTGGGGAAACCACGAGTGGAATGGACCCTGGTCAGATGGGTCAAAGGAATGGACTGATGATTGGCTTCCTGCACTCAAGGAATTAAAGCATTCTTTCGGAGCTGATGGCCAATTCGTGATGGAATGTGAGCACCACGTTGATTCTCCTTGCGACTGTCCTCTCAATCTACTTTTTTTTGTTTGAAGACAAGGACTTCCTCGAGAACTGTGAAACAATTGACAGGACATTATTGCTATTCGGCGACTCCAAGTCTTCTTGGACCATGTTTTCGCGATGGCTGAGAGTAAAGCCTCGCCCTTGCTTGGAATGGGGCTATGGAGACGTATCATGTATGTCCCCCTTCAAAAGATCACAGGAGACATTCTATTCATATATGTTCTAATAGTCACTATATCTCTTGCAAGGACATCCTCCATCATAATAGTCCTCTCAAAACTCGATGAACGATACTTCAGGGGGTTAGCGGGCAACTCAAGGTGGACCTTTGACTTCTTGGTCTATAGACGCGGGGAAAAGAATCGCGTAGCTTCATCGTCACCATCAGTATTTCTGAACCAACGTAGTGTCAATGCAGAATTGAAGGATCTCCCAGCAGGAGAGTACATCGTACATGTAAGCCATATTATTCGACATTTATTCTAGAGCTTGACTGAACCTCATGTAAGGTCCGCTTGGATAATCAGAGTCCTGTTGTTTCACCTTCAGTGATATCAAGTCGAGATGAAATCTCTCAGACTCTACGCAATGCCGTTTATCCAACCCCTCTGGTCAGTACTTCCCTGAAAAGCACCTCTTGAATGTCAACTTCACCTAAATTTCAAATTTCACAGGACAACTTGAGACAGGGTTGGTCAATGTCAAGGCCAACAGAAAATGATACCTCTTTATATAGATGCATGACCAAGAACTCCAAAACAGTTAATGTGAGGACTCGATCATCGCCGTAGAATCCCTCTGAAACATCTCCAATGACATTCCTAATTAGCATCGCATACTTCTTCGCATGTTAGCAGAGAAACTCAAGAGCCAGTTAATTGCATCGAGTATGTGACCATTTTGAACTTCAGGAGACCTTCAAGTCTCATTGAACTATTCTAGACTCTGAGAAAAGGTCTGTCAAATGACAAATTCCAGTGATAAGCTCCCTATTATGATTTCTACAAGTACTGTTTCCATGTATCTCTCAACACCCCTGGATACACTCGCCGGGAAAGATTTATTAGAGCTGAGTGATGACGACGATAACAGGATCAAGGTTTCTTTGGAGGAAGGCCTAGAGCCGCAGGCTCTCAATTCTACAATTGTTTCCGGCGACGGCCCAGGACGCAATGAAAGTATGGCTGAGGAATTTGAGAACGAGGATGTCTCGGAGGATGGAGTGACGTTCCCGGAATTTCTCGATCCTGACACCATCGTACTCGGTCTACGGGTCTATATTCGGAACATGTCCGAGTCCCCCGGGTCTCCTGTTGTGATCAAGGGCCAATGTCGGCAGAATTGAAAGTACACAACAGTGAGTCAGGCTCCAGTGTCATGATTGTTTGTCTCTCAAGTGGTTGATTTCTCAAACTTGAATACTTATTACAGGTACGGAGTATCAAGTAGCCCTCGCAAATGATAAATTGGCGAAGGCTCGAAGGTATACAAGGTACTTGTGTCGTAGATGTATATATGGATCAGTTCGAACACCTAGCAGGGCTTGCAGATTGTGACAGACGTATTCGCAGCCGAGTCCGCGTAACATTAGATGGCGGACGAAATGTCTTTTACAAAGGAAAAAGAATGTTATTATTAGCCCACCGCGAGGGACGAACTCGCAGCCTTCAGATATAACCCGCAATGGAAATAAGAGTCTGACGCTCTATCCGATTGAGCTAGGCGGGCTACGTTTGCATTCCTGATAATCAAATTGGCTGATTTGACCGAGCGTGGGACCCGCTAAAGAACCTTTTTGAAGAGCTCGCTATGTTTTCCTGGCGCTATCATCGCTTCGTATGGGCCAGTCATTGATTTACAGCTACTCTTTGTATAAGTATTTAGGGCGTTATCGGTGGGTAAGTGTTGATAGGTCTTCTTATCATCTTATTCGGTCATCTGTAAGAAGACTATCTCTAGCCCCGCTTCACTTCGGCATGTGACCAGAATGAGACAAGTCATGGTTCAGAAAACCAGAAACTACTCTGACAACTCCTCCCTTAGATCTGTACATATAGCCTAGGCCAATTAAGGTTTATTCCTTCTTTTCAATCCCTTGCTCTCCGATTGGATCACTCCTGATTCACATCTCAATCTCTCCCCCTTCCTCCATTGTACCTAGTGTGGTAAACCATCTGTTGTACCCAGTGTGGAAAGTAGTAACCAGTGTAGTAAGTAGTAAGCAGTCTGCTTACACTCACCCCCTTTCAAAATCCTTATATCCTCCACCAGTCTTCTTTAAGTCCCAAACATCCAAGGCCGCTGTGTCTTCCATCTCTTTGCCACTCTTCCTGTCACAACCCACTACTGACCTCCGGGACTCCAACCCTCCCCAAAACGACCCCCATGACCGCCCCAGGCCTGGACCGCTACCCGGCCATCACTGGCCATCACTGCCACCAGCCACCGCCACTCCCGGCACCCCCTCGGCCATCACCGCTGTGACCGCCACATCAGCACCGGCCTCGGCTATCACACCGCCCATAGCCGCCACATCAGCGCCGGCACCAGCAACACCTGTCGCCCTTGGCCCACACGGAGACCTCCTATCACACATCGCAATCACGCATCACCGCTGACCCAACCTCCGCACACCATGCCCTGCTCCTGCTCCCCTCCTCGCCGCCCCACCGCTGTGTGTCTCCGTGCTCCCAGTACAAGACCTCCACACCGCACAACATGTCTCAACCCCCACTCCATCCCACATGGCCCCCAGGTCTCACCCCAAGCCCCAGTGCTGCGGCCCACCACTGGAACCTGGGCCTGAGCCCTGGGGCCTACCTACTGCATAGTATATAAGTCATAGAGTAATAAGTAGTACTTTAGTCTTGATATTACCATAGCCCCATACTGTTTTGTTGTGTTTCGTCTTTGTCTTGTCTTTTTGTGCGTTCCGGTCCCATTATTTCCACTTTGCTTCATTTCTTATTGTACTCACCTTCTATCATCTCCTTGCATCGTCTCTACTTGTCTCTTACTCTAATCCATTCTGCTTTGCTTCTTCTCTCTCTCTCGACTCTAAGCTCTCTTGTCTCTTCTGTCTCCAGTTCCCCATCTCAACTTGTTCTGTTCTCTTTCCCCTTATCTTATCTCAACCCTTTCCCTTTTTGGCTTGCTTAATTTCTGTGTCTCTGTTTCCATCCCCAGGACCCGCTAAGTCCCCACATCCATCATCTCTTTGCACCCCGGGACTTGCTTGCACACCGGCGCTTGTTTGTTCTACCCTCTTGTATCCCTGAGACTCGCGCCTACTCCCTGGCACTTGTCCTCCACCCCCCTGGCACTTGCCTACTCATCCAGCGCTACCGGCACTCCCCAGCACACCTCTCCCACCCTGCTTCGGCCTCCTACGCCTCGCACCCTACCAGTGCTCTGCATCCGTGGACATGGTGATCACCACATAAGGTATTTACCCAGTGGACTGAGCCTCTGTGGTCAGCGGAACCTGACACTTCCATTCATTGTGATCTGATCTGTACCCTTTTCATTGAACCAGATGTTGTACAACCCTACCACATTGATGCTCATCCAAAATCTTCTCTATGACATGCTCATTCTCACCATCCTCCATCGCAATAGGACCTGGCATTTTGCATGCCGGTGAAGGAAACATAACATTATTGCTAAGATGATAGAGCACCAGTAAACTTGAGTGAAATTTGTTGATGACATGCATTGAATCCAGTAAGTCCAGGACATACTCTGAAGTTTCAGAGAAAGCCCTAACAACAGTATACGGCCCATCACAGCAAGGCATAAACTTGGCAATGCAGTTGTCCTTTTTCTGCATGTAGTTCCTCCTTTGATTCTCTGTAGACAGCAACACCTTGTTCCCCACGTCAATAAGCAAACTCAGAACCTCTATGTACATTCACATGGTGAGCTTGGTTGATCTTTGCCATCAGGAGATTATCCATAGCTTCTGGAAAATGTCACGACCTGCTACCAACCCCTGGGACTCAGCTCTGGCCCTGGCACTCCAATCCTCTCTAAAACGACCCCCATGACTGCCCTGGGCCTAGACCACCACCCAGCCAACCCCCAGCCATCACTATCACTGCCATGACTACCACATCAGCGCCGGCCTTGGCTATCACACCACCCATAACTGCTACATCAGCGCCAGCACTGGCAACACCCAACACCCCCAGCCCATGCCAAGACCCCCATCACGCATCACAATCATGCATCACCGCTGACCTGACCTCCGCATGCCATGCCCCACTCCTGCTCCCCTCCTCACCACCCTACCACCGCATGTCTATGTGTTCCCAGTGCAAGACCTCTGTGCCACGCGCACGTGACATGTCTCAACTCCCACCCGTCCCACACGACCCCTGGGTCTCACCCTAAGCCCTGGTGCCATAACCCGCCATTGGAACCCAGGCCCGAGCCCCAGGGCCTACTTACTGCATAGTTTATAAGTTGTAGAGTAGCTGTCACGACCCGCTACCGACCTCCGGGACTCAGCCCTGGCCCCGGGACTCCAACCCTCCCAAAACCACCCCCACGATTGTCCTGGGCCCGGATCGCTACCCGGCCAACCCTCTGGCCATCACTGGCCATCACTGCCCGTCAATGCTACAGCCACTGCCACTCGCGGCACCCCCCGGCCATCACCGCCGTGACCACCACATCAGCGCCGGGTCTCGGCTATCACATCACATCAGCGCCGGCACCACCCGTTACCCCCGGCCTGCGCCGAGACCCCCATCACGCATCATGATCGCGCATCACTACTGACGCCCCACTCCTGCTCCCTCCTCACTGCACCACCACCGCGTGTCTCTGCGCTCCCAGTACGAGACCTCCGCACTGCATGACATGTCTTAGCCTCGCCCCGTCCCGCGCGGCTCCTGGGTCTCATCCCAAGCCCCGGCGCCGCGACCTGCTGCTGGAACCCGGGCCTGATCCCCGGGCCATACGTACTACGTAGTATATAAGGCGCAGAGTAGTAAGTAGGTACTCTAGTCTTGATATTACCGTAACTCCATCTTGTCTGTTGTGTTTCATCTCTGTTTTGTCTCTCGCATGCCCTGGTTTCATTACTTTTACTTGCTTCTTCTCTCGTACTCGTCTCGTTTCGACTCTCTGTCTCGTCTCCATTCGTCTCTTACCTCTAATCTATTCTCGTTGTCCTCTCTCCTCATCTCCACTCTAAGTTCTCTTGACTCTCCGTTCCCGGCTCTCTTCTCTTCAACTTAATCGTTTTCATCTTCCACTATCTTATCTTGACTCTTTCCCCTTTTGGCTATCCGACTTCCCCAGCTCTGTTTCTATCCCCAGGACTCGCTAAGTCCCCACATCTGGTTTTCTCTTGATCCCTGGGACTTGCTCGCTCACCAGCGCTCGCTCGTCTCACTCTCTTGCACCCCTGGGACTTGCGCCAACCCCCGGCCCTTGTCCTTCACCCTCCCCGGCACTCGTCTTACCCACCGGCGCTACCAGCACTCTTCCACGCACTACCCCCCGCCCTGCTTCGGTCTCCTACGCCTTGCGCTCCTCCCGGTGCTCTGTATTTGTACACGGTGAATAGCCGTAAGGTGGATTCGCCCAGTAGACTGAGCCCCCGTGGTCAGCGGAACCTGACAATCATGCCATCATGATCTTGACATTGGCCAGACAAGTGGCTGTGCCTAGTGATGGCTGCCATCACAGATCATTGATCCATGATGCCATCAAGATTTCCATGATTTCATCACAATCTTGGAGTTGGTCAAATGTGTGGCTGTGCTCAGTGATGCCTGCCATCATGGATCACTGATTCTCTGATGAGGCATCATTTGCAATCAATTAACTTGTTCTCTCACCACAACCACCACAACCATTCATACTCAACTACAATCCACCCCATTGGTATGCACACAACCCACAGGAAGGATAGATAGGGCAGAGGCAAAAAAAGGGAGGAACAGTCAAAAACAAGGCTGAGAAATGGATTTACCCAGGGAAGGGCTAAACCATTTCTCTAGGCAAGGTCTAGGCTGTGTTGAAACTCCTATGTATGCAAAAGAGCAGTGGAATCACACAGATCATACATGGTCTGTGCATGCTAACAAATATATAAAAGGAAGATGGATTGAGAGACTTAAGGCCAAGCAATCAAGTTGCCATGACTCAGAGTCTCCAGGAATCTGACTACTTAGGCCTAAAAGCAATTGATTTAACTTCTAAGCATGCATTGGATTTTTTAATTTTATTTTGAATACAAGAAATGCTTTCTCAGTTCAAATTAGTTTGACTTGAGGCAACTTTAGAAAGCAAATAAAATAATAAGCTTACACAAGCCAAGATGTGCATGCACGCAACTAAGCCCAACACAACTTTGTGAAAGGAAGCTTAACAGTAAATCTAATTGGATTGTAATCTGATAAGATCAGCTAAAGCTACATTTTGCATCAGCATATATCTTTGGCCCATTTGCTAAGTTGCTTTGTTGCTTCTATTAGTTATTCTCCACTTACTGTACAATAGACTTTGCTTCTGGTGCTACCAATCATCTTTACTTGAACTTTTCCTTACTTCAAACTGTTTCAAAATAATATGTCACATTTTGGTGTTTCTAATATACAAAAATCACATGCTACAAAAAGTTAAAAAAATTTAACAAAGAAAAAACTAAATGCCAACAGATGTTAACATCTAGTCATCATCTAGCAGCAGGCTGAGGTCATGAAGAGAAAGGAGGTCACCTTCCTCAATGTGGTTGGCCTTTTGCCACTCTAGGGTGCTGTTAATATTCATCTAATAGTCATAAAGCATGTTCATGCTCCACATCAAGGTCAAATACCTCAGGCACAGCCCCATCAACTCTGCCCTCACTACCTCCTACTTGCACACCAGTACACTCTCCGTTTATGCAGCCTATGCCCACATCCTCTCCAGCATGTCTCCAGGGTGGATGGGTACCACTGTGTGCACCAAGTCCTCCCTCAGCCACTTGAAAGCCTTGCCAGTCACCCTAGGCACTGGAGGCAACGTCCACCACAAGTTGTACTAAAACAAATGTGCTAAGTGTTCCTCTAAAGAATAAAGAGAAAGATATTCAGACTTACTCTGGCCTCTACTCATTGCCTGAGATCCCAGCTGTCTGGCTTGTTGCTAGATGACACATCTCAAGTGGCAGGGTGTTTAACGCCCCACTCTGGCATCCACCTTCAATCTGGTGACTGCCAACCTCAAGGCCCTGCATTGTTAGCTGCCCTTTCTTTCTTGTTTCCCTGCTTCCCATCTCTTTGCCAAGTGCCAGCCAGTACTTCAACATCAGGAGTGCCAATGTTGCTTGGCATCTCTAATTGCTAACTTGGGCCAGCTACCTCCTCCTTGTGTGAGAGCACCACCTTGCTGGCCTCAATTGCTAAGGCCAACTAGTGCACTTTGTTGTCCTTGCTGTTTTAATCATCATTCTCCTCCACCACTGGGGTGGTCAAGCACACCTTCTTCTTCCTCTGCCCCTTTAGTGTCAGAGGTGGAGAAGCCTTGTGCTTGTGCTTACCACCCTCCTCTTCCTCTCCTTAGCATGTCAGAAGTGCTCCTCTTGCTGATAGTGACTTTCTTGCCACCAGCCTCTGCTTCCCTTGCCCTTTACACTATAGCCTGTGCCCTCTTCACCAACATGGCTTGATGGTAGTTCCTCTCCACTAAAAAGTCAGAGGCATCCTCATGCTCACACATTTTGGTGCCATCCAAAGTACAAGGCCTCTTCTGGGTCATGCATTGGAAACAGAGGAGAGCATCAATAGGGTACCAGCATCCCTCTGAGTTGTCACTTACTGTTCTCCACTCCTCTTTGAATACTTGGTGCATTGCCAAGTCCACTGTTGCTTTGCCTTTGGTCTCCTTCAAGACCACTCCTGCCTCCACATCAGTATCAACCACTGCCTCAGAGTGCTTAGAGATTAGGAGGCTTGCCAACTCCTTGTTAGAAAGCTCTGACTGAGTTGATGCCTAGCACCAAGTGTCACTATGTCTACAAGGGTCATTAGTGCTTACCTCATATTTTGGTGCCTATGCAGGCTTAATGGGGGACAACAACTTCTTCACAGGTGATGCCACTTCTTTGGTGCCACCTGGAGGGCTTCTGGTGTTGCTGGCACTTCTGCTCCCTAAGCAATGCCATCCAAGTTCTCTGGTGCCTTTTCCTTGACATCCTCCTCCCTATCCTTTCTCTACCAAGAGCCCCCACCAGCACCTGTAGCCTCCAGGGTGCCAGCCCCCTCCAGCACCATTGCCTCCAGTTCCCTGACAAACTTCAGCTGCTGATTACCACTGCTGCAACACTCTAGCAACCAACATCAACTTTTTGACATTTTGACATGACAAATAGCTTGACTGGTGCTGCTAGGCATTGCCAATGACTGATTTGACATTTTCCTGTATAAAAGATTGTGGATCGGTGTTTGCTTCCTGAGTTCACCACTGTGGTAACCAAGGGTTGCCAATGGTAAACTTGCTTACTACAGACTCTATAAACTGTACTTATTTACTGGAACAAACAAGTTATCTTCTACCTCCATCTCTTATACCTTATGCTTCAGAGCTCCACAAGCTTAGTCCTTTCATAACCTTTACCAGAGTGCTGCCTAAGCACTTGATTTTGCCACTGAAAGTGTGCCACTGTTTAGTGTAATCTATGCACCTAGCACCTACAGCAGGCTTCTAGCACTTGGCATCTATGCTAAACCTACTCAATCATTTTCCTTACTGCTAATTCTACTAACCTTGTCTGCTGAGACCCTGCCTGGTTCTCTTACATAGCAAGGCCAATGCTATTCTGACCATCTAGTTTGACATTAGTTGGCACATTTCTAGCTGTCATCACTAGAGGCCAGGATTGCAGATGAGAATCCCTTGATTCAATTTGCCCCCTGCTCACCCCAAGTTTCCAGCTCTGGCTCATCCACCTCCTCCACCCACGCTGCCTCTATGATTGCCAGGTAGCTCCATGGCCTTACAAGGCCACGTTCCTACATTGAGCATCCTTCCTTCCTATTCGAGCATTCCCTTGTCCTCTTCCAGCGAAACCTTGCCTGCTTTGGGCATTACTCCTACTTCTTCTGCCATTGCGCCTCCCTCTTGTGATACAGCAATTTTTTTGGGCTCTACCCCTTCCTCTGCAAGGATTCCCCCACCTGGTCTTCTGGAACCAACTAATCTTTCTTCCTCCGGCCTGCCTTTGTCTTCTGTGTCTGCCCTGTCCTCCTCCACTGTGCATCCTGCCCCTCTTTCCCCTTCCTCCTGGCCTCCTTCACCTGGCTCAGCTTCTCGTTGTAGGCAGAATGTCACAACCCGCTACCGACCCCTGGGACCCAGCCCTAGCCCTGGGACTCCAACCCCCTCAAAACCACCCTCATGACCGTCCCAGGCCTGGAGCGCTACCCAGCAAACCACCTCGGCAACCCCCAGCCATCACCGCCATCAGCTACTGCCACCACCGGCATCCCCTGGCCATCACCACCATGACCATCACATCAGCGCTGGCCCCGGCTATCACACTGCCCATGACCGCCACATCAGCACCAGCCCCGGCTATCCCCAGCAACTCTCCAACCGCAGCTGCCACATCAGCGCTGGCACTGGTAGCACCCGACGCTCCCCCCGGCCCATGCTGAGACCCCCATCATGCATCACGATCACGCATCACCACAGACCCAACCCTGCACACCATGCCCCACTTCCGCTCTCCTCCCCACCGCTGTGCCGCTACATGTCTCTGCACTCCTAGAGCAAGACCCCCCATGCCACGTGACATGTCTCAACCTCCACTGCCGCCTGGCGCAACCCTTGGGTCTCACCCTGAGCCCCAGTGCTGCGACTCGCCACCAGGACCCAGGCCTGAGCCCTGGGACTTATTTACTGCTCAGTATATAAGGCATAGTGTAGTCAGTAGTACGGCAGTCTTGATATTACTGTACTTCCTGTATTGCTTCATTGTGTTTTGCCTCTGTCTTGTAGTCTCGCGTGTCCCGGTCTCTGTTTCCCCGACTCTGCTTCATTTATCTTTGTATCTGTCTCATATCTCCTCCTGTTCATCATCTCTACTCGTCTCCTACTCTAATTCTATCTCTGCTTCACTATTCCTCTCCCTTTTGACCTCTAAGTTCACTTTGTCTCTTTCATCTCCCGCCTCAAGCCTCAACTCGTTCTGTTTTCCCTTCCTCTTTATCTTATCTCGACTCTTTCCCCTTTCAGCTCGATTAACCTCCACTCTGCTTGCTTCCATCCCTGGGACTTGCTAAGTCCCCGCGCTCGCCCAACTCTTTGTTCACTAAGCCCTGAGACTTGCCCGTGCACCAGCGCTTGCTCGTTCCATTCTCATACTTCCCTGGGACCTACGCTTATCTCCGGCACCCGTCCCCCACCCCACACCGGCACTTGCCCTCCACCCCGGCGTTACCGGCAACTCTTTGCTTGCACTCCTGGTCCCACTTCAGTCTCCTATGCCTTGCACTCATGCCAGCACTCTGTGTCTGTGGACACAGTGCTCACCACGTAAGGTACTCGCCCAGTGGACTGAGCCCCCGTGGTCAGCGGAACCTGACACGAAAGAAGAGACCTGCCCCTGGTTCTCCCTCCTGACCATATTTCTCCAAGCATTGCATTTTGGCGTAGGCACGGACAGAGAGACTCTCAGTCTCCCTGCAAGGTTTGCGTTGTCTCTCCCCCCCCAGTTAGCTTGCTCTTGGAGGTTGTGGAATTCTTTCTGGCAGACATTAAGCAATTTTCTCAACTTGCTGCACCGTCCTTTACACATGAGCATTCATCCTCTGCATCAGGGCATCCACTCAACTCCATGACCTTATTGTGTTCTGACTTAGTAGAGCTTCTCCACCACTTTGATACGTCAGTTGCTCAGGATGAGTCTTGGAGTGCATGTAGTTTTCCAGGTGTGCTTGGAGCATCATCTGCACCGCTGGCAGCGTCATCGGCTCCACTGATGGAATCATGCAGTTGTCCCCTCCTTGCAGTTTCTTCTGGCAGTCTGTAGATTGGACCAGATGCAGACATGCCTCCTGTGAGCCGTCTTTCTCCCTTCTTACTTTTGTTGCCACCTGGCTCACCTACCTCTAACCTTCATTCTTTGCTATTGCCAGTCCCAATGGGTGGTGGTTCTTGCCTCTTGTTGGGTGCTCCTCCTGTGACTGCATCGAAGTTGGACCCGAATGTGCTTCCGATCCCATTGCGCATACAACACGTGTTTAATGCCGGATGGTCCACGTATGTTCCTTTGGATCTGCTCACAAATGCAGCATGTTATCAGGCATTGACAGCTTTTGGCAAATATGGTGACTCAGCTGTCTCCCTTTCAGCATCAGGAGAGCTTCAGGTTTCTAGTGCTCATTCTGACCTGAGTAGGGAAAAGAATCTTTCTCCTTTTGAGTTTTTACAGGCTTCAAAGACATTAGTCTGGGTGATCCGACAGTGCCTGAAAGCTGGTCCTGATGGTGTCATTGGAGGTCCCACTGCAGTGGCCATAGCAGATTTATTTGAGCATCATTATGACTGTATTGTCCACCATCATGATTTTGATGAGCATTATCCGGTGTATTTGGCATATGATATCTACATCTGGCATGTGTATCTTATTTGAGGTGGCAATTTTTGCATGCACGATTGGCACAAGTTAGTGTATGAGAAGGAATTGCATGATCACATGATGGATTGTATTCGGCATAACCTCAACCAGCCATCTGCCCTTCTGTTTGGAGAGGGCTCTGTTATCCCCCCTTTCACATTGGTGCAGTCCCTTCAGGTGGATTCCACATCAATGCAATCCTTTTGGGCGGATTACCCATCCACCAGGCAGAACTCTGGCTTTCCATGCCAAGGCAGCAAATTTTTGCATACATGCTCCCACCCATACAACTCCAGAGTCGGTGATACCTCAAAAGCAATCAGGTGCATGGTCTGCGGGTCCACTGATCGCAAGTTTGCTTCTTGCACGTGGCAGGGATGGTTTCTCCAGAAATTGAATGGGCGCTGGACAGACATGGTGGGCTTGTCATACTGCTACACTTACAATGGCCCCTAGACGTGTCACGCAGATCCCTGCCCTCACCACCATGCATGCTTCTTGTGTGGAGAGACCCAGCACACTGCACAGGAATGCACTGCTTGAGCGTTTCTGCCCAGTCTCCACCCCATTGAATATTACAAGGATCAAGGAGTTTTTGCATGATGCTGGAGCATTGGAGCATTTTTGGTATGTTATTGATGGTTACGTTTCAGCTTCTCCCTAGGTTACTCTCTTCTTTACACCTGTTCTTAGTTATTTCATTGGATCCTATAGGTCTCAACAACTTTACATTAGATTATACATTTTCTCTGCCTAATCATTACAGGACACCTGCCCACCATGGATTTGTCATATCAAAATATGCTAAGGAATGCAAGCTTGGCCACGTTTCTCCTGGCTATCTACCTGGATTGATTTCCAGCACCTTTTGCCACTATAGGACAGCCCCATTGAATGTCATTGAAAGCTCTGGTGAGAAGCTGTGCATCACCATTGATCATTCCTTTCTATGGAACAATCCTTTTATACCATCGGTCAACTCGTGCATTGACGTGAAACAATTCCAGTGTGATTGGAGTACTTTTTCTGCTTGTTGGTTGTTGGTGGTGGATGCTCCACTGGGAACACAGGTCGCTGTCTTTGATGTCGAATCAGCCTTTTGTATAATACCTACACAGCCAATTGATTGCTTGGCCATGGCTTTGTCCATAGATGGGAAGATTGTTTTAGATCATAGGCTTAATTTTAGAGCTTTGCCCACCCCTGGCATATTTGGTTGGGTGGCTGATATGATTCTTTTCATTTACAGAACTAGAGGGATAGAGGCTGCTCTGAAATGGGTGGATGACTTCATTTTCTTCAGGTACCTGCATCTGAAGGCAGATGGTACAACTTTCTATTCTGTTTCAGACACCTTGATATGGTCCATTGTCAAAGATATAGGTTTGTAAGGGCGACCTCCGGGAGTTGCGGCTCAATCACACAACTAGCAGAGGGAAATCCAAAGTGTATTAGACAGGGTA
>JAGGAQ010006019.1:0-62725 GCA_017657225.1 Termitomyces sp. T69sscA | reverse complement strand
CGCTAACCACTAGTTCCTGCGGTTGTGCCAGGAAAATCGTTAGTACACCTCTTGACACAACCTGGATCTTATCACCGAAGAACTCATTGTCAAGTCACCTAAGGATTTTGTTCAGCTCATGCTTGAAGATCAACACAAAGGACGTCTAGCACTTCAAGAGGATCGGGGCTTTCTTCGGCTTTTCTGGTCTTATTCTGGTGATTCGACTACTTGGGTATGTTCCATATATATGCATCTTTTTTGATGACAGTCAATGTCCTTTACAAGGAAAAAGCACTGAAATCCCTTCGTCCTGGAGAACAATCTTGGGAACGCATCTGCACTGCCTCTACTCACAATGACAATACCAATACTGGCTCCGATCGTCTACTTCATACTCAGCAAGTACTCGCTTCTCTCTCCACTTCTCAATCAGGCAACAACTTTGTCGGCTATGTTCTTCGCACGATTCAAACACTCAAGTTTTCCATTCAATGGTCTGATCTGAATCAACAACCTCGTGGAAAGACCATCAAGTCACAGTACATCATTGGTGCTTTCAATCTCGAACATCAAGGACTCTATGAAAAAGTCTCGGAACTATACAGCAAAAACAAACAGAACAATCATGAATACAAGACACTGAAAAAGGAATACGACAGGAAACTTGAAAAATTCAGAAAGGACCATGCACGAATCATCTACATTCGCAAGGCTATTTTGACGCTCTATCAGACGGTGAGGTTGGCATTTATATTACTTATGCTTTCTCACAACAAGTCTTCTTATAGTTTGGACCAATTATTCTCCTTGATCCTGCATGGGACACTCTCAACGGCTCAGAACCCAAGAATCATATGCTAGAATTCACGGAGATCATCAACCTTCTTTGCGAAAATTGTCCAGTTTATACAGGCGCCCTAGACGATCCAGTTTTTGACGATGAGTCTCTTCTCATTCCAGTCATGACGTTTGAAACTTGTTTCACATCACTCTTTCATATCCTTGTCAACCTCTCGTCGACTCCCATTGCTAAATATGTGTGCCAATTCATAGCCACTAATCCACCAACAGAAGTCGCGCACTTGGATATCAACTGGTTGGACGGTTTGAATGAGTTTATTACAAATGTCGAGTAATTTGTTGTTTTGACTATAAATAAAATTGTTTGGGGCAGTGCATATATCGACATATTCTTGACTTCTACCTTGATGAAACGACGCATTGTGTTTTCATCACCCGAGTGCTCTCCTGACTGCTCTCCTCAGTGCACTCCTGACTGCTCTCCCCATCCTCCCCATCCTCCTGTAGCATCCGCTGCTCGTCCCTCATGCTCTGCCAAGGAAAATTGACCTCCTGCACCAAAAGACTTTTCAAAAACAAAAATCGGAT
This sequence comes from Termitomyces sp. T69sscA, assembly GCA_017657225.1. Taxonomy (NCBI): domain Eukaryota; kingdom Fungi; phylum Basidiomycota; class Agaricomycetes; order Agaricales; family Lyophyllaceae; genus Termitomyces; species Termitomyces sp. T69sscA. The sequence continues at coordinate 61,354 of JAGGAQ010006019.1, read as the reverse complement.
CTAGACGGGATTACATGAAACACGCTTCATCTTCCAAAGCTTCCTCGTCTCAAGATTCTACTGTTAGAATTTCCAAGCCCACTGCAGACCTTGTTTTATCACGCATGCGTCAACTTCATCTCTCAGTCGAAAAAGAAATCACTAAACGACAAGAGCTTGAGGCTGAAATCACTCAAAATCGATTGAAGGCTCTCAAGTTATCGCTCGAAGTTTTAAAGATTCTCGAGAAACACAATCTTTGGTATGCATATAATCACGTTTATCTTCCATTCGCTTCTAACTAATACGTATTAGATATCATCGATGGACTTGATAAGGAGATGCTTCTGGACTTCTTAGCACATAACTCCCCTGTCACCAATACTGTACCTGAACACTCCTCTGTTACTACGATACCTGAACTCGTTCTTCTTTTTTTTTACTGCCTGAACTGGAGCTCTGATCCTTATTCCTTCCAATGTCATCTCACCACACCAATTTTGAAAGCTTGGCAAGCTGTTTACGACCACAGAGACTCCAAGAAGAAATTCTTAGTCGGGCTCCTGGACCGAAACCTACATTGCCACTTCCTGATTCTTCCCATCAGTCTCATACTTCTGTTTCCCTCAAAGACCTTATAAAAAAACACGCAACTCTCCCATGAATTGAACCTGATTTCATAGAGACGGTCCAAAATGCTCCGTCCCACATTAGAATAGCCTCTTGCTTTGAAGCACTTGCTGCAGAACATCCTGATGGGGAAGAGGGTTATCTTCTTGAAACAGAAAAACAGCTTCAATCTTGGATTGAGACTGTTCAATCTAACGAATCCCCTCTAAGTCGCAAAAATCGAAAACGAATAGTCACGTCATACATGTTTATGGTTTGTAAATTCCGGCCTTCCATTGCGCTGCAAAAACTTTGGGATGCAGATGTTGTAATGGAGTTTGCACCGATCTTTCTCAAGTTTCTTGTACGTGCATGTATAATAATTTTGGCTTGCGTATACTCATTCTTCTTGATAGTTGGAACATACTCCGCCACTTCCAGGACGTGAAACTATCAAAGCTCGAACCCTGGTTGGGTGGTTATCATTGTTCACGACTGCAATTGTGACATACTCCTGCAATAGTGAGACAGGAGAGAAATGTGGTGTTACACTTCTTGTCAAGTGTAATTTGTTTGAAACATTGCGAGATCAAACAAGCCAATGTAAGAGCTTGACTATGTTTCAAATTTGCATCTAATTCAGTTGGGAAAACAGTGATACATGAATATAAGCTGGATAGATCTTTTGATCGACGACTATATTTTGGTCGTGCTGAAGTTCAGTTGATGATCAACTGTGCTCTTGATGCAAAATCAACACGCGAAACAGCCATTCAAGGAATACTCAAAATATTATTCCCTTTTTATCTTAGCTGTCGTCCCTCAACTCTTGGTCCTGTATGTCTTGAATATAAGAAAAATGAATTAGTGTGTCACTCCTTTTTATATTATAAAACTAGATTGATGATTTTATAGTTTCCCAAGTTACAAGATGTCAAAGTCTATTGTCGAGGGCGAGCGCAATGGCACATTGAGCTCAACCTTAACAATTTCAAAGTGAGTTAATATTTACCATAGAAACAAACTTGATCTTCATCACATCTAGGGACATAATGATATGGTCGAAAAGCAGCAAATTTTCAATCTTGTTCCCATCACATTGGCACATAATATGCTGTTTGATGTCACCACCTACTTTGTAGCCGATCTTTTTTTACAACAAGCATTTGAAAAAAAATATGCCGTATGTATAGTGATTCGTTCAACAATAATTATTTGATGAGTTGTTAGACAATTACTGATTTACTGGACGATAATCGCTCTCAGATCCTACTGGATCCCCAAGTACTGAATCAGCCATTGTATGTTTTATTTTTCTCTCAGAATAGTCATTTAGTCATTATTGGCTGACAAATCTTCAATTAGATTCTTAGCTATCACAAACGGTGGTCGAGGATTTCAACAGCCTGTGGCTCCAGCCATGTCATTGTCGGTATCAGAAACAGTTGCAAAATTAGCCAGAAAAGCCGGTCTACCAGTAACTGGTGCATATGCTCTTAGGCGAGATACTGGTAATGATGTAAGCAAAGAAAATGTTTACAAAAGGACTCTCTTTCACCTTGTTATAGTTTGGTGCTATGATGGGCAAAGACTTTGCCAGGATGTTGCTGGGACACACTCTCACTGGTGCCTGTGCAGTCTATGAAAAACACTATTCTCGTAATACTGCCAACTTGAATCCTGTCATGCTTCGTCTTGGAGAGCTGGATGGTGCACATGCCTCTGCTAAGGTGTGTTATTGTCCGTTTTTTTTTGTTATATAATTTTATAAAAACATTCGGACAAAAAGAATGTGGCAAAAAAACATGCCTTTGCATCATGTGCAGTAGAATCTATGGTTCGAAAAGGTATTGAGAAAGCAGACACAGAGAACATTTCCAAAGCTGAACGCCATAAAGCAGTTGAAGTAATTAGCTTTAATTTATAACAATTATCCTTATATACTGAATTGTGAAAAACAGGCACTTCCGGAAATTATAGCTTTAAAAGAACAAATTGCCAGTACTTGGGATGAATATCTCAAGGGATTCACGTCGTCAGCAAAAACATACGGACATACTATCCAATCTGCCAACAAGATTTTTGCATTAGCGACAGGTGCAAAGAAAAATCGAATTGAAGATAATCCTCCTCTTAGAGTTCTTCCTGACATGATGGATCACGTAGTCGAAGTGCAGTTTATGTGATAACTTGATTTTTTGTATTGATTTTATTATTAGAACAAGGCAAAATTGATATCGTTATCTCAAGAACTGAGCAAACAGAGACGACATTTTGAACGCAAAGCCAAAAGAGAAGCTGATAGGATATATTCCAATCAATTAAAGCATGGAACACTTAGTGGTACTGCTGAGGAGCGTTTTGCTGCCATCAAAGAGTTGGATAAAGTCTCGAAACACATAACCAGTATACATCAAATTTAATCATTGCACTCTTCGAAAAACTGATTCTCTCTGACTAGATCTGAAATCTTCTCCTCTAATGAACATGCAAGAATGGGCAGTTGAGGTTCAGAATCAGGACGAGCTTCTTCCTGTTCATTTTCAAGACCAGGATGATCTGGACCTTGACTCTGGTATTATGGAGTTGACTCAACGGCTGACAAATGTCAATGTCAATGAGCTTCTTCCTTCACCATCACTAGAAGTATCCACCAAGTCAGCTTTCTCAGTTGAACCCAATGTAACAGGCACTGATGTAGAGAGCATTGAAATGGATTTCCTCTCATTACCAATGGAGGAAGTTCGACAGGCATTCCTGAACTTCTTAGTCCACCCTGTAATGATGGATCGACTCATTCGATCCAATATGGTGAGCACACATTTGCTCTAGTATTTTTCTTCTCACATCTAATGTTGTATTTCTTAGACCGCTGAAGGTAAATATAAATGCCACCGTTGCACTTTGTATACACATTGCGACCCTGTGCCATCAAAAACCTTTAGTAACATTGGCAACTTGAATAGACATCTGTAAATTATTGCCATCTATATGTCATATGTTGCTGATTTTTCTGTAGTGATGTTTTCCACAGTGCTTGGAAAGATCTGGAGTTGGCTATGATCATTCCAGACAAGACAACTTTCAGGTGTCCTGCTGGAGACTTTATGTGAGGCCTAACCTGCATTTCAGCCTTTTTTTGATGATTATATCTATTACAGTGGATATTCTGTCAAAGAAGTTCGAACCCATATGTTGTCTGAAAATTGCACTTCACAAGAAGAGTATTCTGGAATGTCCAATGCTCATCAAGCCCTTGTGGATAAACTCCAGAACTACAATAATGGTCCACGAGAAAATGTCAAGAAGTCTTACCCAGCAAAGAAGGCAAAGAAATCAAAGAGAACTCATTCAAGTGGAGATCTGGAAGCTGATATTGAAAGCATTGACAATTTTTTGTCATCTGTGAGCCTCGTAGATTCCTGGACTTGAATTAATACTGATATTACTTTCTCTCATTCAGCTGCAGACACTTTTCGAACAAGGTGATTTGCCAGAGGTGGCCGAATGCGACCTTACATTTTTGCAAAATCATCAAGAGACAGTTAAGAATGCAAGTCGACCTAGCAACTATGATACAGTCGAGTATGAGGACCTGGGCAATTTTCAATATGAGTTGTGCTCAGACTCAGACTAATCTACACCAGTAGTCATAAGTGATGGCAATTGCTGATATTCCCTAGTTCAGTCGTTCAATACAATTTGTGTCCATTAAATTAACAATATAACGACTTTTTAATCCTTTTTCAGGATTGAAATGACAATCCCTCCAGTGGCAGTAGAATCTACTAGGGAGTAAATCCCGAAGGAGGCAGAGTGGAGCATCGCTCGCCAACCCAAGTCAGAATTCCAACATGTTGACACCATGGGGAAAAATGGAGTGACACATATTTCCACAGCATGTGAATGGAACGTCAGAAGAAATAGAATACATTAACGTTACCAGTCTCCTCGAGAATGTCTGGCTTTGTTACCCTAACAAGGAATCATACTACTAGACCACCAGGCCGTTAGCGCTCAATGACAAGTAGAATATCTGGTGATGGGCGTGTATAAATTAATTGGGTAAAAATAGTTATTTTTACGAGACCAATGAAAAGGACTGAAATCACGACAAAAATCACGTGAACCAGTACCGAGAGAGGATCGAGAGGGTCTTAGATACCTCCCAATTGACCGAATCCTCTCTAGGTGAGCGTCGTGAACTTAACACCAAAGTACCTCACAATTGACCGAGTACGACATAGTCACATTTTTTGCCGCTGTGGGCCAAATCATTGGGTTTGGTGGTCATACCGATCATGTCCGGGATTTCCCGGAGATATCTCCAATTGTTTCTGGCCCAATCTGAGTCACAAATATCTCATCCTCACCCTTTGCAGAACACAGAATTCTGTTAAAGCAGGCTTCATCTACAGGAACCGCCGATACCTTGATGGTCAATTGATCTTAAATCAAACCATACAAATGCTAGTGTCCTCTGTATTCGCACCAACCATAAAAATCTAGGCCGTATCACATCCGAGAATCGCACTAACCGACTCCTGAAATAGTCTGGAAGGTGAGACTGCGCATAGCCCCGGACCAAAGGAATTGAGCGTGCGGTTCCGAGATGATTTGAGCATCCAAAAATTGACCCCCTTACTGTGACACGCCTCGGCTGATCAGAGTCCAGGACTTCCGCCGATCACAAAGGCCCCAATTCAATTGAGTTCACAGTAGACATAGCGAAAAAAGGTGGCGCTGTCATGCCCGTAGACCCAGACCAGGACCCTGATTGTACAGGGTCGTGCCTGTGTCAAATCAGGGTCTTTGGTTCGAATGTGGCGCTGAAGCAAAGTTTACGGATATTTCTCTCCGAATGAGGGATGATTTGTGACCATGAACAGTGGGTGTTGCACTACTCGTGATGATCACGATCGATTGTGATGGGTAATGTGTGATCCATGATCAAAAATTGCTGTTCTGCGCAAATTTTATCGGGATCCTTGTTCCGTTAAAATGTTTTGATTTTGCATAGACATATGTGGTGGAAGTTTGGAGCCAGATGAGAAGATTCCATCACGGACCGGAAGGAGACGGATCTGATTGGACACCTGGTTTGTGGATTCAAAAGTATTGTGCATATCCTTCCGACAAGGAAAGAGGGTCAAGACATGGAGGTTGGGCTGTAGGCTTTTTGGATTGCCTTGGATACGCATTGGCGGTCGGAACTCGGGGCATCTTTTGATTGCTATTACGCGATATGTAACAGTATGACGTGTGAGGAATGGCATGAGATGAATGATGATGGGGCATCTAATCAACGCACTGATGGAACAGACTGCCTCATGGGCTGAGCAACTTGAATGTAGCCGCCATGTACGACAATCAGGTGTCGCTGGCCGTGCTTGGCGGCCGCATCAGATTTGAAGAGCGATGCGCGGCCGAAACTTTTCCGGTGATTGTATGTGTTGATTTGTCATTGAAATTTTTATGGTAGGAGGGCAGGGGATAGGGGGGTGGGGCATGTGGACCGGGGGACGAGGAGAGACAGACACAGAGCGCGAGAGGAGATGGGGAGGAGAAGGTAGAAGGGGGATAGGAGGGAGATGACCAGGCACGACGTCATCAACAGGGACAAACAGGAAGATGTGTATTATAACAGTGGCTACGTCAGCAGTCGTCATCTTTTCCGACCCCCACCACTGTCGTCATGTCCGCAAAGAGCAAGTCGCCGTCACCGCGCACAAGCCGCCGCAAGGACTTTGACAAAGAACCAAATCCGTTCGAACAGTCGTTCAGCGCCAAGCCCGACCCCGACCGCCCGCCGTCCCGCGCAGACAAACGCAGCCCGTCGCCCCGGCCCGTCCTCCCGCCGCTTGCGTCCATCTCGTCGCCCGCCGACCCCAACTATGCGTCCTGGTACAACGCCACCCAGACTCTCCGCTCCGGGCCTCTCTCCCCCGCCATGCTCGCCGGCCCGCAGCCCTCCGCCGACCAGTCTCATCTCCAGTTCGATCCCGCCTCCTTCCGCACCGGCCTCACTCCCCGCACCGGCCTCACCCCGCGCACCGGCCTCACCCCCGCCACCGGCCTCACCCCGCTCGTCGGCGGCCCCGTCGCCTTCCCCCAGTCCCCCAACACCGCCGCCTTCATGGCCATGATCAACAACAACAGCCACCAGCCATCCAACCCCACCATCACCCCAAACACCCTCAATGCCATCACCGGCGCCCTCAACAACAACACCTCCTACGACAACACCGGCCCCTCCAACTCGACCGCCAACACCAGCGGCCAGCCATACCTCTCTGCATCCAACGCCGCCACCACTGCCGCTAACGGCCTCTTCCTCCTTTCCCAGGCTCACCAGGAGCTCGAGAAACGCCAGCAAGACGCCCAGCGCCAGGCCGCCGCACCCGCCACCAACGGCCGTCGTGCTGTCAAACGCGCTGCAGATTCCGTCCCCATGTCCACGAACGGCGCGTCTCGCGCATCTGCCAAGCGCACGCGTGCCAACACACGCCGACGATCAGCGTCACAAGACGATGACATCGATGACATGGTCGACGACGATGATGAAGGTGATGACGACGACGAGAATCTCAACATTGGCAACGACTCGCGATCTCGACGCAGCAATGGAAAGAAACCGGAAACAGAAGAAGAGAAGCGACGAAACTTTTTAGAGCGCAACCGGCAAGGTACTTTGCCTCTTTTTTTCTTCTTCCCTTGCCTAATGTCGTCCAGCCGCCCTCAAATGTCGTCAAAGAAAAAAGGCATGGCTCGCACAGCTCCAGGCCAAAGTCGAGTATCTCACCAATGAAAACGAGCGTCTAACGTCAGCGCTCGTCTCCTCACGAGAAGAAATCTCACGGCTCTCGGCCCTCGTCGGTGGTGGCGCGATCGTAGGCGCCTCAGGGCCTGGCGTGGCAGGCACCGCCGGTCCGCCGGTAGCAATGAACGTGAGCTTGGGTCCAGCCAATGGCAAGGGCAGCGCGAGAGGCGGATACGGATATTAACTTTTTTTGGTGGCGCAGAGGCAGTTAAAATTTGAAAGTGAAAAATCAAAAAAAACGCGTAGAGGGATCTGTATTAAGATCCCGACACGGGGTGCATGCTCGCGGGCATTTCTCATGATATACGCGGCTGGTAGGCGCCCTGGTGTATCTGTTATACATATGTACTACGCGATCGCGCCAGGGCTGTCGGGTGCAGGAGGGACCGAGTCGTGATATACACTACACGGATATTCAACTGTCCGATAGGGCATCTGGACTTGCTTTGACTTCCCTTGTTGTGTTCTTTATCGATGATATTGTGACGATTATCTATAGCTAATTCCATTGTAGTACTGTCATCATTCCTGTTTCTCTGCAATTCAATCACTGTGCTGTAAAAAGCTGTCCGTCACAAGATCCGCGACCATAACGTTAACTGTCTTCTGTTGACACACTGCCAGCAAACTTCCATGATGGCCGAGATGAAAAAAAAACTTGCCAAGTTGAGAAATCGTCAACCTTGAAAATTTCAAGTTCGTCGGTGGGTAATCATGATGCCAGAAGAGAAACTAGACTTCTTTTAGACTCTTTACACCGTTTAAAACCCGTCTTTGGGGTATTGATGTCAAGAAACACTGGAAGCTAGGATTGTGACCATGTCTCGCCGATCAGCTGCTCGACCTATCTCATATTACCCCCATCGAGGATGCGCAGTTCTTGTTCTTGACTTGGGGCATCGCATGCTCCATTCACTGTGCCAGTGTCTTCCACACGGGTGGACACCACCCTTGTTGATCTGGTACATCAATCAATAACGGCTTATACCTCACCCAGCTCGACATTGATACAGGCCTTGTTCCCATGATGCATCAGTCTGAACTGGTGAGTGACAGGCCTGTGCAAATTCAGAGGAACCACGAGTCTCAAAATTTGTGTCATGAAGCACAAATCCATTCGAGACACGTACTCTATCGAAGAGCTAGAGCCTCAGCGCTGACTTTCATGAATCTCCAGGTTTCTTATCGGTCGACCGTACCTTGAAACTCGGACGGCCCGGAACAATATCGACACAACCGTCGACTATCTCCACGATTAGCAAGACGAATGAGCTTTTATTAGTCTCTGGAGAGCCTCGCCGAAGATTCTTTTCCAGGCTTTGGCTTGGGGTCATCGGGGCTATTCACGAGAACAAGAAAAAAGTTGGGCACTGACAAATCCCCCCGTTCCAAACCTATATGCGTAGCAATCGCTCACACATACACTGCTTCACACCAGATCCGCCTCGATGTGGAAGGATGATTCTGACGTTCGCGCACGCATGTGCTTCCGACTTGTTCTGCGGGGCCCTGTGACTGCACGGACCGACCGGAACATATGTGCTCGACTGTCGCAGTTTTGGTCTTCATAAATCCCTTCTATGGACCCTGGTTTTCAAGTCCACGAGTATGCCTCCTCTTCGTTATCTCTTGTGGCTGGCTTCCTACTTTGGGGCTGGTCTAGGGTTTGTCTACACCTTTCCTGATTGCGCCAGTGAGCCCCTGAAGTCCAACGCGGTGTGCGATACCACTCAGGACCCCGCGACACGCGCGAAGGCCATCATCTCATTGTTCACCGACGATGAGCTCATTGCGAACACCGTCAACCTCTCGCCTGGCGTATCCCGCCTCGGTCTTCCCAGCTATCAATGGTGGTCCGAAGCATTGGTAAAGCTAATCTAAGCTGCGCATGGAGCTTATTTTTGCTTACGCCCCACCCACATCCAGCATGGAGTCGCTTTCAGCCCGGGCGTCACTTTCGCCTCCTCTGGGAACTTCAGCTGAGCGACGTCATTCCCCCAGCCTATCACGTTGGGATCAGCGTTCGACGACCCGCTTATCAAGGCCGTTGCGGATGTGATCAGCACCGAAGCTCGTGCGTTCAACAACTTTGGCAGAGCAGGCCTTGATTTCTTCACCCCGAACATCAACCCGTTCAGGGATCCGCGTTGGGGCCGCGGCCAGGAGACTCCGGGCGAAGATCCGTTCCACATCTCCCAATATGTGCTAAACCTGATCGACGGCCTTCAAGGCGGTGTAGATCCTAAACCTTACTTCAAGATCGTCGCGGACTGCAAACACTATGCTGCGTATGATCTCGAGAACTGGGAAGGCAACAACCGCGTGTCGTTCGATGCGCTGGTGTCCCTCCAGGACCTCAGCGAGTATTATCTGCCTTCTTTCCAGAGCTGTGTTAGGGACGCGAAAGTCGCCTCGGTCATGTGTAGTTACAACTCTGTGAACGGGATCCCGTCGTGTGCGAATTCGTACCTCCTACAGACGATCCTGCGAGACTTGTGGGGCTTCGACGATGACCGATGGGTGACCTCCGACTGTGACGCCGTCGACAATATCTTCAGCACGCACCACTTCACCTCGACGTTTGCCGAGGCTGTGGCGGTCGCGCTGAAAGCAGGCACCGATCTCGACTGTGGCAATGCGTATGCGGACAACCTTCCCGACGCTCTAAATCAATCCCTGATCACCCGTGCTGATCTCGAAAAGGCTCTGGCTCGTCAGTACACCTCCCTCGTTCGGTCCGTGACTCGCACTGCCTTGATCTTTCCTCTACCCGCTGACCTTTTCCTCTCCTTTTTTTAGAGTCGGTTATTTCGATTCTCCCGATGTCCAGCCGTATCGGCAACTCGACTGGTCCGACGTCAACGTGCCCAGTGCCCAACAGCTCGCGCACCAAGCAGCGGTCGAGGGCATCGTGTTGCTCAAAAACGACGGAACGCTGCCTTTCGAATCATCGGTCAAGAACTTGGCTATCATTGGTCCTTTCGCGAATGCGACGGGGCAGATGCAGGGGAACTATCAAGGCATGGCCCCGTTCCTCGTTAGCCCGTTCCAAGGAGCCGTTGATGCGGGCTTTGAGGTCACGTCTGTGCTGGGCACCACGATATCAGGCACCTCGACGGCCGGCTTCTCTGCTGCTATAGCCGCTGCCCAATCTGCTGATGCGGTCATTTTTGCTGGAGGTATTGATGATTCGGTGGAGCGTGAAGGGGGAGATCGGACGAGCATCGCGTGGCCTGGCGTACAGCTCGACCTGATTGCGGCATTGGAGGCCGTTGGGAAACCGCTTGTTGTTTTGCAGTTTGGTGGTGGCCAGGTTGACGATACCGCGTTGAAAAATAACCAAACGGTGAGGACTTTGTATCTGTGCATCATAGAACGCCATGTTCATTTATGTCTGCAAGGTTAATGCTATACTCTGGGCAGGCTACCCAGGGCAGAGTGGTGGGACGGCCATTTTCGAAATTTTGACCGGAAAGGCGTCTCCTGCAGGCCGGCTCTCTACTACTCAGTACCCCGCCGCATATACAGATCAGGTACCCATGACGGACATGTCGCTTCGTCCTAGCTCGACGAACCCCGGTCGGACATACAAATGGTACCAAGGAGTGCCCGTGTTCGAGTTCGGGCACGGTCTTCACTACACCACATTCGACGTTCAATGGCAGAGTACTCCGTCCGCGCAATATGATATAGCGTCGCTCGTCGCCGATGCCCCAAGTAGCAGCCCTCTTGATCTTGCGTTGTTTGATACCTTTGCTATCACTGTTCGCAACACGGGCCAGGCCACGTCTGATTATGTCGCTCTTCTATTCGTCAATGGCACGGCTGGCCCTGCTCCCCATCCTAACAAGGAGCTTGTTGCCTATACCCGCCTCCACCAGATCGCCGGTGGAAGTGCGAGCAGTGCCTCTTTACCCGTTACACTGGGCTCAATCGCGCGCGCGGATTCGCAAGGCAACATGTGGATCTTCAATGGCTCGTATCAGCTCAACGTTGACACTGGTCCTGTCCTTCTGACCCATCAATTTGAGCTGGTAGGTCAGGCAGCGCAGATCGTTCGTTGGCCTCAAAATGCGACTAGTTCTGCTCATTAAGCGAGTTCCGTGCTTTTCGATAGTCGTTGTGTATTGTATGTAATATTTAGCAGAATGTACATCACCGTATGTATAACACCAGCTGGACACAAAATCAAGAATGACGTAATAGTATCTGCCTTCGATGTAGATTTAGAGAGTTTCATTGTTGTCTCATCCACTTGGGAAATCAGGTAGGTCAATGCGAGGTGATATCTATGCACTAGCTTGAAGGGAGATGACTTGTAGGTCTGCTTGTCAACCCTGAAAACCCGGTCTCAAAGCTCAATAACTTGTAACCACTTCACATCTTCGAATAGACCCGACGTACATACGAAGTATCCTTCCTCAGACTACTGTCTGACACTCAACAAATTATGTGAAAAGGTACGAAAGACATGTTCAATAGCTATGATTAATACACCATACTGACCAGCAGTTACGAGGGTATCTCACGCGACAGATAAGTCGACTCGGATCGAAGTTAGCATCGAGCGGAGTTTTAATTCTTACCCTGATGTCATTCAATGAGCCGGGCAAGAGCTCTCCCCTCAAGCCCGGCCACGTCTTATCTCTAAAATTGACCTCGGGTCTCAGGTGCGATCTTGGCCGTCTGATTTTTGAACAAAGACACGGCCGTAATTTACGGCCTTGTCCGCCACTCAACCGTCTGCAACCCACCGTCACGTCAGGTCCATCTGGATCGTCGACGGTATGCGTACACGGCAGCCGCGAAATGTGAAAACGGCTACAGTGTGCAGCTTCGCTGCTTGCTCCCAACCATGAAAGAATCACTTGCAGACTCCTGCATATGCCGTTGGTGTGGATTTTGCATTACGTAGCTGCCACTACAAGGCTGCTTGTTATAGGCCAGTTCGTCAGACGTTTGAGGGAACTCGCTGCATTTTTTCGCGAATTCCTATGCACCATGGCCAGCTGCGTTCATTCATGCCCATAGCGTACAAGGACATCGAATCCCAACAGGCTTTGCATATGGTAGTTACAGCTGCTGATGGGAACAAGTCGGACTTTGGTTGCTTACTCCAGATCATACACGTAGGGAACTCAGCGTACTATTGGCTCGCGCCAGATTTCAATAGTGCTTCTTCGCCCTAGCTTGATTTTATAATGGTTCTGACCTTCGCGTCTACGTGCTTGTGATTCGTTTTAGAAACGCTTGGTCACTCTGCACGCATAATAGGAAGGACTTCCAAATTCTCTAGTACCGCTGCTGAAGCCTTCAAAAGCATGAGATACAAAGCTTGAATTTCAAAAGCCAACTATGCCTCCTCTCCGCTCCCTGCTGTGGCTGGCTCTCTACTCAAGGGCTGCACTTGGACTTGTCTATTCTTTTCCGGACTGCGTGAATGGACCTTTGAGCTCCAATGCGGTGTGCGATCCCACCCAGGACCCCGCTACACGTGCAAGGGCTGTCATCTCACTATTTACCGATGATGAGCTCATGGCGAACACTGTCAACCTTTCGCCTGGTGTACCTCGCCTTGGTCTTCCTAACTACGAATGGTGGTCTGAAGCACTGGTAAGGACGGTTATAATTGTATGACATCATTCTTACTCGAGGTTGAGCATGGAGTCGCATCGAGCCCTGGCGTCACATTCGCAACTTCCGGAAACTTCAGTTCAGCGACATCATTTCCTCAGCCTATTACGTTAGGTTCTGCCTTCAATGACCCACTTGTCAAAGCTGTCGCGGAGGTTATCAGCACTGAAGCTCGTGCATTCAGCAACTTCGGTCGAGCAGGCCTCAATTACTTTACTCCGAACATCAACCCGTTTAGGGATCCGCGATGGGGACGCGGTCAAGAGACACCCGGCGAAGATCCATACCATATTTCCCAATACGTGTTCAATCTCATTGATGGCATCCAGGGTGGTATAGATCCTCAGCCATACTTCAAAACTGTTGCCGACTGCAAACACTTTGTTGCATATGACCTTGAAAATTGGGAAGGCATCGACCGTTTTACATTCAATGCTCAAGTATCTAATCAGGACATGAGCGAGTATTACCTACCTTCTTTCCAAAGCTGTGTCAGAGACGCCAAAGCCGGTTCAGTCATGTGCAGCTACAACTCTGTGAATGGGATCCCTTCATGTGCCAACTCGTATCTCCTCCAGACAATTCTGCGAGATCACTGGGGTTTTGATGATGACCGTTGGGTGACTGCTGACTGTGACGCCGTCGATAATATCTTTAGCACGCATAACTATACTTCTACCTATGCCGAAGCTGTGGCAGAGGCGTTGAAGGCGGGTACAGATGTCGACTGCGGAACTACCTATGCCGAGCACCTGCCCGATGCTTTAAACCAGTCTCTGATTAATCGTACGGATCTAGAAAGGGCTCTGGTCCGTCAATATACCTCCCTTGTTAGGTTCGTGGCTTGTGTTACCTCACAATCGACACCAGACGCTGACCCTTTTCTCCTCTAGATTAGGCTATTTCGATTCTCCTGATGTTCAACCTTATCGACAACTCGATTGGTCCGACGTTAACTTGCCATACGCTCAACAGCTCGCGCATCAAGCAGCACTACAGGGCATTGTATTGCTCAAAAACGATGGAATATTGCCTTTCAAAAGCTCCATAGAAAAATTAGCGGTCATTGGTCCCTGGGCTAATGCGACTACGCAAATGCAAGGAAACTATAAAGGCGTCGCTCCATTCCTTATTAGCCCATTGCAAGGAGCTATCGATGCGGGTTATGAGGTCACATTCGCGCTAGGGACTACGATTTTAGGAACCTCGACGGCTGGATTTGCCGCTGCCGTGGCAGCTGCCCAATCTGCCGATGCTGTCATCTTTGCTGGAGGAATCGACAACACAGTTGAGTTTGAAGCACAGGACAGGACAAGCATCGCATGGCCTGGCGTACAACTCGATCTGATTGCGGCTTTGGAGGCCGTTGGAAAACCTCTTGTCGTTCTACAGTTTGGTGGTGGGCAAGTCGATGATTCCGCACTGAAAAACAACCCAACGGTTGGTGTTTCCTTTTTACATAAAACGTGATGTTCATCTATATCTGTAAGGTCAATGCCATACTCTGGGCCGGCTACCCAGGGCAGAGTGGTGGGACGGCAATATTCGACATTTTGAGCGGAAAGGCTTCTCCTGCAGGCCGCCTCTCCACCACTCAGTATCCTGCCGGATATACTGATCAGGTACCCATGACGGACATGTCGCTTCGTCCCAGCTCGATTAATCCCGGTCGGACATACAAGTGGTATCAAGAAACGCCCGTCTTCGAGTTTGGGCACGGTCTTCACTACACCACATTTGACGTTCAATGGCAACGTACTCCTCCCACGGAATATAACATCGCTTCGCTTATTGCCAATGCCCCAAGTGATAGTCCACTAGACCTTGCCTTATTCGATACGTTCAACATCACTGTTCAAAACAATGGCCAGGTTACATCTGATTATGTCGCTCTCCTGTTTATCAATGGTACGGCTGGTCCTGCTCCATACCCTAACAAGCAACTCGTCGCCTATACTCGCCTTCACCAAATCGCAAGTGGAAACACTAACACTGCTTCATTGCCTGTTACACTTGCCTCAATCGCGCGTGCTGATACGGCGGGAGATTTATGGATCTACAATGGCTCGTATCAGCTCAATGTCGACACTGGTCCTGTCCTTTTAACCCATCAATTTGAGCTGGTAGGACAGCCAGTGCAGATCAGTCAGTTGCCTCGAGATGATAGTATTGCTTGAGATGCCAGTTCCGTAAGTCCGGATATCCTTCATGTATCGTAGTTTACCATGTATCACACGAGTCTAAAACCAGATGTCACGAATTTGCACCCCCCGGGACAATTTGGAAGTGATAACCCGAATCATACATGGTAAAAGAGCAGGATATACAAACCTTTGTGACGTAATACTACGCCCAGTCAACATTCCGAAAGGGCAGCTGATTTTCACCGCACAAGTAGATTTACTTTACTTGCCGTGCGCCAGAAAATGTTACAAAGACGTTGCCACTGGAATCTCATTCTTTTGTACACCCTGGCAAGAAGGGCATACTTCAGAACGGATAATTATCCATCTTTCTGAGATCCTCGTCGGTTCTATTCCATTCTTCTTGATCCGTGTTCTGATCCAGATAATCCATGACAACATCCCACCACCCACCACCATTCTTGCCCTTGTACTGGCCAACTTCATCCGACCACGCTCTCATCGAACTCGCAAGTCGCCTCGCCACTCCGGGTTCCTGAATCAGTTTCTCCAGTGGTGTCAGATATGTTCTGATGCCGAACAGGATTGCGCCTGTACGCGGGAGGCGACGAAGGGTCTGGCGCTCGGACCTCAGGCGTATATTTGCTGGTTTGACTGTTGGACGCATGGGCTGTTCGGCGGGAAAGGAACCGTGGAAATCATCTTCGGGCCCGTGACTGCTTATCGTCCAGGCAAGTTCGTCTGGATCGATCTCCTCCATACTCTCGTGTGTTCTGTCTTTGATAACCTGGAAGAAATAGTTGTTACGTGTAACGGGTTTATCGACTGCAAGTCGCTGGAAAAATCGTTCCATGCTTAATTGCAGCTTCTCTTTATCTAGGGATTGACGTCGCACAACCACATTAGAAATTACAATACAAAAAAACCTGGAAAGCATACAATGTGGGACGTCGCCTCTATTGTGAATTTCATCCAGAGGAAGTCCAATTTTGTCCTGAAGGCGCCAAAAACCTATTGCACACGGGTAAGTGACTATATACACCTAATATATATCGTTGAACTTACCAGCGACACATATTGCACCGGCCTGGAAGTAATATCTTCCGTCTTCACCTATGATTAGGTTCAACTGATGTTTCTACGCCATAACTTTGGTGCTGACCTTCCACCATTAAAGCGAGATCGTCTTGTATCCTGTGATTCTCATCCAGTGACTAGATATGTTTAGAACACGAGGCTGACATACATGAGTGCCGCGATTTCTAATGCTCTCACAGGCGCATCCTTACTCTCATTAACATGGAGTGGAAGGTTATAGGACACTCCCAAAGGTCGTAAGTGAATCGATCGAATCGGAGGTAGTCCATTCCAGCCAGTTTGTGAGACATTTTTGTTAGAAGGATACCGTGTTATCGAGAAAGTTTTCGGGAATCGTAGTGCCAAGTATTCCGAAAGCTCATGTACCGTTTCAATGGCTAAGGCACGCATGCATCAGCATAATAATTACCTACCTTGGCAGTACACTGCTTACCAGCTTCGGCACCTGAGCCCACGATGCCCGGATTTTCAGGAAGCACTCTGATAACACGGTCTCCACGCGTGCGTATACGATGATCTTTAATGCGATGGCATTGTTGGAACTCATTATCGAGCTAAGCACAGCCGTTTAGTATAGATGAGCCATTTCAAGAAGACATAAAACTTACCTCGAACCATTCATCCCATGGCATTGATCGAATACCCATGGTAACGCTGTAATTAATCGTCGATGAAGATCAAACACGGAATTGTGCCCTGGAACTCACTGATATTGTCCATGACGGAAGGGTCGATATGGTATAGGCTTTAATTCTGCGGGCTCTTGAGGACTCGCTTTCACTTGAGGGTATTGGAAAGTGACGGGAAACCACTCTGCAAAGCGATGAGTTTGGTTTTTGCTTGTCTCAAGGATCCATATCTCACGTCCATGCTTCCGTCCTTTTTTCTTTTCGTTGGGATTTGCGTGCGTGTGCGGAGGAGACAAAAAGGGCGCAAAGAGAGCCCCCTTGAGTCTTAGTGGCTCCTTTCTGAACACGAATAATAAAGTCGCTAGAACAAGCACAAGACACAGGCAAGGGTAAATATGGTAACGTGAAATGGTGTCCCGCGAGACAGCGAGTCTGTGATAGAGTCCAGACATCGGAACATTACCCTATCCTAGGTTCCACTAGCTCTTATAGTCGAAGGAAGGAACTTAGGAAGCAAGTCACCCACGATGAGATCCTCACAGGCCTAGAGTCCGCTTAAGGGGTCGTTCAGGGGGTCACTCAACTGTTCCAAGGAGATAAATATTTGCAGGCGTGCTTTTTCATGCGTCATTTCTCCAACAAGTACTTCCTTTCGAAAAAAAATTTCAAGGAGAACCACAAAATGACAATTCCCTCAAATTTTTCCCACAGTGTTTCCACTTTTTCGAGAGGTTGTGAACAAATGTCGAGGTATCTGACAACCACGGTAGAGATCCAAATAAGCGGAGCATTGAAGTGGTAACGATTGAGAAGATGCCCGTTGAGGAAGGGGCAAGCGCGAGCTTTGACAAAGGTAGTGATTACCCGTAAATGTATCCATAAGAATATGCCTGGTTCTTCTCAATTCCCTGACCTGTCAACAAGGTTCAATGTCCTATTTGTTCCCCGCCAGACCAGATGATGAATCTACGGCTCCGTTTCGTATCTGACCGCAGCGCCACGGACGCGAGCTGACGCAAAACAGTTGGTTAACCATTGCATGTGATCACTGGCCACTAGAGTCCAACGTGTAGCTGATAGACAGTGGATCCGAAAATAGGCAATTCATGGTCACTCAGAGTTATCGAAAAGATAAAAGGACGTGAGAGATAAGAGAATGAGTGGAGTTGTCATGCGACAGTGTTCCTGATAAGTCTTTGTGGGCCACATATGTACGGGACGTGCCATGTGCCTTCGGAAAGGTCCGGGAATTGCCGGCTATTCCTCCACCCTCGTCCTTCCCAACACACAAAACATTTTCCGCCTTTAGAGTGAGAGTCTTGGCGCGTGTCGTACATTTTCTTCTTTACTGATACTCCAAATAGCTTGGAGATGGCTACAAAAGCAACTGCCGCGGTGGTCGTGAGTCATATCTTTCCCGACTGGAGTTTCTCTCAATTCTGTCCGACAGGACTTTGCTCGCATCTACACCTCACTTGGTCTCGGAAAAGGTTTGTTCTCTTTATAAAACCGTTACAATATATATCAAGTCGCGTTTCAGAGACCATTGCGTCCCTCCAGGCCTTCCGCAAGCGCAACACTGAGGCTCAGCGTCTTAACGCACAATACGCCAGTCAACCCACCACCGTTGACTTTGCCCACTACCGTTCCGTTCTGAAGAACAAGGCTGTCGTTGACGAGGCCGAGAAAATCCTGAAGGAGTTTAAGCCCGTTTCTTATGATGTCGGTGCACACCTAAAGGCCATTGAGACCTTCGAGGCCAAAGCCGTCAGTCGCGTTTTCCGTTCATGTCACAGGCCACCTCTCAATTCCATATAGGTCGAGAAAGCCAAGGAGACTGAGCAGAAGATAGACGTTGAGCTCAGCGAACTTCAGGCAACCCTTGCAAACATCGAGGACGCGCGGCCGTTTGACCAGCTCACTGTTAGTTAGATATCCTTCGTTCGTCTTATTTGTCAATGACTTCTTTTTAAGGTCGAGGATGTCGGTAAGGCACACCCACGCCTGATTGAGGTTGTCGAGACCATGGTGAAGAAGGGTAAATGGACGGTACCTGGTACGTATCATGGTTTTCTCTCAAGGTAACTCTTGAATTCACGCCTTTGGCTCTGCAGGGTACAAGGAGAAATTCGGCGACCTCAATCTAATGTAATTTCATCATTGTTGTCCTATAGACAGATGCAAGGTACAGCGCAGTCTGCCTGCCTACCCCGGTTTTCTGCCCTCGACGAGAGGCCCAAGTTAGCGAGTATTTCCGGTGAAAGTTCACTCGTTTCAGAAAGTTAAGATCTGCGGTACACCATACATTTCCTTCACATTTTTTCTCTTACTTCACATCCACACGAGTCCGAGACTATTTCTACGCCTGTTATTTGGATCAGTAAGCTCCCAGACGTGGACTCCAAGGTGTTAGGGGCGCATTGACGACTGGAGCCCTACTTGTTTCCACTTGAGCAGTGAGTTCAAGGTTCAATGACTCTAACTTCCCGCCTCCCGACACAGCAGCCCAGAGAGACACTGCAAGAGTATTGTGACCATTGTAATTTAGAATCCCTTGAGCTAGAATTAGAGCCATAATTGAGGTCATCATCGATTTCATTGATTTTGCAGGCTCGTCACTTACGAACTGGGAACGATTTCTGAGGACCGATATTGTTGACTAACATCGAGAATGAATGATCAGACGTACTCAACCTACTGCCATCGACGTACCATATTTGCCGAAACTGTATCCGTTAACATAGAACTGACGAGAACGTTGGTTGTTACACTATGAGTTGTGACAAAGAATTCTTAATCCATACCTGACATCTCAAATAAGAATCGATGGTAGAATTACCAATGACCAAGGCCATGGGATAGTCTACGCCTTCAGAGATGTTCAAGTCAAATGTTGTTCTGCCAACTCGCTGAGTTATAGTCAACCTGGCACCCTTGAAGAATCACACCTGTAGAAGCTAACACCGGCAGTAGAAATTCCAGTCGTAGGGTTACCTACTGCCCAACCGGCATCGTCAAAGCCAGGAAGATGCCACCCTAAGGAACAGAAAATCGACGATACGTTTCTTGAAAGTACGTACACATTTCGTCAAACTTACCCTGTCGTTCACCGTACAGTCCGCCCTCGTTCAAACCCCCACGAGTCTTATCAGCAAACTACAAACAGGTCAGATGGATAACTAGGGCGATAAATCATCAGGCACGCACACTCTCCCCACCCAGATTCCCGGTCACTTTCCACACACTGACGGTCGGAACACTGGTACCGAAAAACGTGTAATTGATAATGCCTCTCGGGGTCTTAAAACCATCGCTAGCCGCCGACCAATCTTCTTCCAAACCCATATGATCTTGAAGGATGGTCAATACATGTGCCGAACCTTCTTGTAGGAGTGATGGGAATTGGAATGTGCCGGTGTATTCTGAATATGCAGCGTCTCCTTCCCAAGAACCAATATGAGTCGAGTCAAGCCATGTTGAGAATCCGAATGCCGTTCCTCCTTGGACATGGACAGAAAACGCAGTCTCTTCCCCCGTCGCATTGAAGTGACCACGCCAGAGAATATTTCCGGTATGGTACCCGTAGTCTCCGGCGAAGAGAACAACATCAGTCATAGGTGTGGTCGGGTTGACCGTGGTGGTGTGGTTAGCCACGGTCCATTGAGCATCAGAATAATTGGCTTTGATTTCTGGGAGACTGTCTGCAGTTTTCTGAAGCAGTTTGTGAATCCTATGCGGCTATAAGCTTTGAACTAGGACATACCCATATCAACGAAGACAATTTGGGAAGCACAACTGTTGGAAGATTGGCTGAACGCTTCGCGATCCAAGTGCCCTGAGGGGTCTGTCCTAATTCAAGGGCTTCTCCATTAAAAGTCACACTTTTGGCAGAAGCGCTGGGCGCGATGATCTCGAAGGTCGTTGTACTGTTTAAATCGCCTTTGATAGCGAGTGTACTATCGATTACATCAACAGACCGGACCAAGTAACCTCCTTTGATAATGATAGGATTTTCAGTGTTATACCTAGCAAAGTTACCCGAAGTGGGTGGATGCAGGACCCAGAATTGGTAAGCATTGGCGCGGTCTATGCCGAGGGTGAATGTTGGATAGGCAAGGGAAAAAAGACTTGCCTTACCAAGAATATACAATACAGTGGATCCAACTTGAACGACAGTTTGTCCAGTTGTTATATACTGTAATGCGAGACTGTTGTTTCCGAGGTTTTGTTGCATGATGGACCCAGATCCAGAAAGCACTTCAGCAACTGGCGGCATGCTGCTGAAGGTGAGAGCGGTCTCGTGGAGCTCCCCAGCATTTCCGTACACGAACAGTACATCCTTATCATCAATAATAGCCCTAGACGGATTGCGATGAGCACTACACTTCATGACTACACAAGAGAATAGGTGCACCAAGTGAAAATTTCTGCACTGGAGTAAAGAACATTTGTAGAACCAGCAACATAATCAACGACATGGATCTTGGAATCTCTTCCGTTTAAAGTCAGGTAGCCACTGATTGTGGGGATGGTGAGAGTTCCGATGCTCGTGGCAACAGTGAGAGTGTATGTCTGTGCGACAGTGCTTGATGCATCAGTCTGCCTGAAATGTTGTTTGAGGCCGACTTTGAATCTTACTCAACGCTTATGAAGCTTTACCTCACGATATAGAAACCGGTCTTCTGTCCAACGACATCCAAAACTTGCGTCGTTTTCAGAGCAGGGTTCCCGGTGAAAGAGCCCTGCGTAGCATAGATATTCTGGGGTCGGCTGGTTAAATACGCAGGTGTGACGGCGAGGAAATTGGCTTGTAGCTTGATCTCGTAATATTTCTCGCGAAGAGTCCTATCTTCCGCAATAGCTGAGCCCTTTCAGACTGGAAAGTGAATATCGTTCTCATCATTGTCAAATACTCACATAGTCATATGACGTATAGACACCTGCTACATCTGAGCAAGATACAACTTCATGAAGCAGATAGAACGAACCTGGATGTCCTATACCTCCTATCGCGGGGGTCAAAGTCAGGTCCCTTCAAAACTTGAGAGAGGATTCAGGCATACCCCAATTCGTACCACCGTAGATCATATAAAGATTCAATATTGTCGTTGACAAAGCCAGTTGGTTTTTGTAAAATACTGCAAGACTATCCTGTCAGAAATGAATAACAAGAGAATTTGACCCTACCTCGCTCAAATTCGGGACCAAGACGCATAGCGCAGCCCTCGTATCCAGCACCACCCCTGATATGCAGACTTTAGACGTCCTGTCACACGCACAGAACTACTACTTGCCAGGGATCGAAAGCGCCACCTTGGAACTCCCAAACAGCATTTGGAGCCTCTGGGTTAATATCCAAATGGGAACCCCAGAAATATCTTGACACAAGTGAGACTAAAGCAATCGCATAATCATACAAATCAAAATCATACTCTGGAACAGCATCGGAAGCCCACGTATATGGGTTTGCACAATCAAAGTCGTTGGGGTACGAGTCATAACCTTGAGAAACGTCAGAGGGAAAGCGCAAGAGTTTGTGACCATTATACCATAGATATCAACGCTTGTGAAATGTCCCCCAGGCCAAGCATCATTAGTGGTAATAGGAACCGTGATACCGGCGGCACGCTTTCAACAAAGTTGGACTCTTGAGTCACCAGGGCGGTGTTCACAACACTCACGAATTGTTCAAGCAAGATTTTCTCATACTCGAAATCTTCAGTGTAAGGTGCTTGGAAACCACTGTACTCGTTCTCAGCCTTAAAACGTGTCAGGTTTGAGTAGACTACAGGAAATGTGGTTCGCACCTGAACCAGAATGATAGGACCTCCATTGGTAATTTGATTTTCAGCAATCTTCGTACCAACTGCTTTGATATATCCAGTCATTGCTTGGATATATGTCGCGTTTTGCGTTCTCCAGAGGCCTTCAGTATAAGTTCCCCACCCAGGAAATCCGCCTCCAGAAACTTCTGCATTAATATATGGCCTGAACGGGACAACTGTCAGATCTCAAGAGTGACGATTGATGATGATCAAACCCAGGTCGCGCTATGAGATATATTCCGGCCTCTTTGGCAGCATCTAAGAATGGCTGGAGATCCAAAAAGCCGTCAAAAGATACATCACCGCGCTTGTATTCGTGTAATCCCCAGAAGGTGTAGAAAGATACGGTATTCAAACCCATCGCTCTGTAAAGTACTATTGGCATGAAATTCGAATGATCAAACAAGTTAGATTTACTTGATCTTCTGGAATATATCCAGGTGCAGACTTTGAACTGGGTTTCTGCATTTGCGTCGGACAAGTATCGCTACACATTGCAATCTGACAAACCGGAATGGATGTACTTCACCACTGAAGATCATGATACGTTTCCCGCTTATGAGAAGCGAGTACTCGTCCCAAGTCACCTTGAAAATGTCGTAGATTCCATGTGTAGTCCGTAGGTTTCGCGGATACTCACAGTATCTTGAAGATCATCCCTCAAGCCAGGAGACAGCTGGTCGATTCGTAGATCGCGCCGTTTTGCCAGCGCAGAGGTTGCACAAAGTAGTACCAGCGCTTTTGCGAGAAGCCTCATGAGTTTCTGAGTCTTTGGCAACTTTGTTGCTCAAAGAATTGTTATACATATACAGCTCTGAAAGTTACAGAATCCACGTGTCTCTTCACGAAGGGGTACATTTCGGTAATTTCCTCTCTGTGCCAGACTTTTTTCGATGACAAATAGCATGAACCAAGAAAGAAGCTACTCAGATAGGGGATACCTAAAGTTCTTGAGCAGAGAAGAACCAGATATAGCCGGTAATGACCACGAAGAAAAGTACTTCGGAGATATATCGTTGAAACTTGAAGAACAATCATGTTATGCGCACATAAGGACTGCATACTGACCACTGATCAGTGAAGTAGTAACAAAGCACTGGAAGGTCACGAATGACATCACCACGTGGTCACTGACGCGTTCAGCTGCCGAAGACGACCCGTTTGTACTCCGTCTGTGTCCTTATTGAAGATGCTAGATTCCAGCAGCCATGCCTCATCCTGATCAGAACTACCGAAGAAGTATTTATCAACCAACACAATTGATTTTCCTACTTTAGTTGCTTATCGTTCCACGGACTCAGAGAACGAAAAACATCCGACCTGCCTGGATCGAACAGGCGACCTCAAGATAAACATCCAATTACAGTCTCGCGCTCTACCAACTGAGCTAAGGTCGGATACGAAAAATTGCGTTCAACAAAAGGTATACGTCCTAAGAGAATGCCTGGGGTGACATAACGTGAGCTTGAGATCTGTCCTTTGCAATGCGCGATAACGATGTCGCTTGCATCCTAAATATCTACTCGCGTCTTTCGGTTCAACCTCCTTCTGGACAGTATACAGTGGCTGCATCTTTCTACCTTCTTTCCCCTTCCATATCACCCAAAGTAATAAGCATTGCTACCGGAACCAAATGTCTTCCTACAACCCGGTACCCGTTAAAAGGTGAAGCTGTTCAGGACAGCCACGCTGAAATTCTTGCACGACGTGGGGCGATTCGCTGGTTCCTTCTTGAAGTATTACGTTCTTCTTCCGAGTGTTCTGGAGCATACAAGTCACCGTGGATTGAACGCGGGGTGAACGGGAGGTACAAACTCAAGGAAGGTGTTCACATTTGTCTGTATATATCCACTCCTCCTTGTAAGACTGCGATTACTATCATGATTCCTAATCGTTATGTTCACTCTGCTTGTATCCGCGTCTTCCTAAGGTGGTGATGCATCTATGCGCATCTTGGCAATGGGCCAGGATAAAGAAATGGCTGCCCTGAAAAACTCCTCTATTTTCGTTCCTCTGGGTGACAACGAGGCTTCAAGAGGTCGTGATAACTATGCCCGCCTAGGCGTGCTTCGAACGAAACCTGGGCGTGCAGATTCGCCTTCGACGATGTGTATGGCATGTAGTGATAAAATTGCTTCATGGAGCGTCCTAGGTTTTCAAGGTGCACTGGCAACGCGCTTCATTGAACCACTGTATCTTTCCTCGATTGTTATCGGCGAGGTCCCACTCGATGTACAGGACGTCGTTAAGGAAGACTGTGAGCGTGCACTATGGAAGAGAATTGGGTCCGCTGAGGGTGACTATGACTTGACTAACAAGGACCGGACGCGCCACTCAACACCCTTGTAGATTGGCCACCTGGATACAGCATCCACGTCCCGACAATCGCGTTTACGGGTCATCCCTTTAATCACTCGCGCACCGTAATCGAAACTGTTCGGCCTTCTCATGGGTCTTGTAACGAAGGTACGAATTTTTGACTTTTCTTTGGTACCACGAGCATCTAGCAGCCCTCGAAAAGCGCTTTGTTGGGTAGCAGATACAACCGCACAAGAATTCCTGATCAATGGCCTTAAACGTGGTGTGTCACCAAAACATAGATTTCGAGAGAAAGCAAGGTAAATATCGGCCAACGTCCAGCACTGCGATACCACTGAGACATATTTCATCAGACCATCGATATCCAGAATGGCGATGTTCCACCTGCATAATCAGATTCTGGAAGCCCAGGGCCTTACACCTCTCAAGTGAGTCGCTGTACTCAAGTTACGAACTGATTCTTTTCGTTGACTATATAAAGTGCATCCTCAACATATTATGAGGTGAAAATGTCCATGATATCTTATCAAGCGGCCAAAGAAAAACTTATTGGCAAGGACGGAGCCTTCTCCGGTTGGGTTCGCAGTGGCGCAAAGTGGCAGAACTTTGGCCTCAGGCGATGCAATGACGATCCCAGGACACATAACGACCTCCTAAAATAAACACGGACTAGCCTTGTGCGTCCTCGCCGAGTGCGTCCAATCGTCCCAAGATCACAAGGCTTTTGGAAGCTGTCAATAACGAATGTATCTGTCGTCACTTATCACTGTTCATTTTCATTCTGTGAAAGGTCCTTAGAAGGAATATTCCTTGACATTATAAAGAGAACGAATTTGCAGTACAGTTAATCGATATGTAAATCTATAGTGTGCGATTGGGATCTGGATGAACAGCCTCATAGGCTTTGCTAACCTTTTCCCAATTGAGCACATTCCAAAATTCCTTCAACCATGCCTCCTTGCCCCAAACACCATACCCTGCTGCCATCCACGCATGCTCATATACGGATATGCAAAACAACGGGTAGAGCGTCTCACCCAGATGTAACAATTCTCCCTTGTCTTTATTAGGCTTCGACCGAGATTTATCATTTGTCTCAATGTAGACTCCATTGCGCTTTTGAAACGAAAAGTCCGGGGCGCGATCGCGAGTGGAAGAGAGGAAGCGCGGGTGGAGAGCATTGGGAGACAGGGGCGGTTGCTTTCCGCTAGTAGCACCAGAAACAGGCGACGACGGATGACGAGAAGTGGGGGAGGCTGGCGACCCAGTCGGTGAGCGCAGAGGTCGCATGTCGTCCTTATAATCCTCAATTTCCTCGGTCTCACTAGCATTCATCGTGGCGGCAGCCCACTCGTCATGATGATAAGGGATAGTCGAATCTTGTTGCAACAGATTGATGCCAGACTCCTTGTAGCCCATGTATGAGCGGGAACGGAAGAGGAGCGTGCCAGGACCAAATGTGGGGATGATGCCGAGTCGACCACTGCGGTCGGTAACGAGCCAAACCCAGCCGTTGGTGAACATACCCATGACGGCGGAAGAAAAGGCGGATTTCAGTTGGATCAAGGTCCCGTATTGGTTGCGGATGTTGTGTGCCAAATGGTCACTTATTTTATATTGGTGATTTTTCTCTCCATCTTCCGTTGGAAGCTACGCATAGACGTTGGGAATGTATACAGCTTTTTAGAGTCATGTGAAGAGGCATACATACTAGGTGGTCTAGGAAATAGTCGTTGTTCAGAGCGAGACTGGCATAGTTGAATGCCAACGTTCCCTGTTCGTGAATTGCGGTGTTTAACACGGTCTGTGCAATAGTTTCCACTGCTTCCGGAGAACCTGTCGAGAGTGTAAGTTCGCAGCTGAAGAAACAAGGCCGGTTCACGTACCACGGACTTCCTCATCCACGCGTTTTAACAACCCCTCTTGATAGTCAATAGCAACTACTTTTAAGGCCTCAGGAGGCAGGAAATTACCAAGACCTCCTTCGACCGGGTACGGCAGGTCACGTAGCTTATGTATGCTTCGCAACGCTCTCGGACGTAGAATAGTCGAGGAGCATCTCAAAATGCTTGAAGATGCTAACCGTAGGCCGAAGCTGCTCATTTTGTTGTCGCGAACGCGGACAGCTGCTCAACGTCAACTTTTTTTTCGGATTGCGGATATTGGTTTGTGAGTATTTGGCAAAAGCTTCCCGGCCCCCATGCATTAACATTCCACGTTGCAGTCAGCGATATATCTTGTTTGAAAATGGCTCCCAAGTCGTCGACTACAACGTCAGCAAATGTCGTTCAGGCACTTTGGAAAGCGTACAGAGATGATACCGCCGATCGCTTAAAGTTCATCGACGCGTTTCTATTCTTATTGATGCTGTCAGGCATTGCGCAGTTCTTGTACTGCATCCTGGTAACAGACTATCCTTTCAATGCTTTTCTGGCTGGGTGAGATGGCATTTGGTCAATCGTACGTCTCATTAACGATGACGCACCTTAGCTTTGCTAGCACTGTTGGCCAATTCGTTCTGACCGCTTCACTGCGTTCACAAGTCAACCCAGAGAACAAGAAGGAATTTAAAGATGTCTCTCCAGAAAGGTATGCAACTATGTATACTCGAATAAATATAACATCTGTATCAATGAAATATGCTAGAGCATTTGGAGATTTCGCGCTGGGCTCCATCGTACTGCACTTCTTCGTGTACAACTTTCTCGGGTAGTAGTAGTGGCGCCAACTTGCGTCGTGAATCACAGGCCGGAACGACAGAGTCCAACATTGTATCTTCATGAAGAGAAGCGAGAGGATTGTGCAATGATCAGAATAAATCATGGTTATAGGTCTTCAACGTCTACGTTCGAATGAGGACGACCGCTGCACAATGTTCAGTTGACAGCGAGGTAAAGGCAAGCTGTACACACCCCGCAGATAACGATTGCGAAGTCAAAAATGTATTCTCCTGTGCCACATTAGAATGACGGAAGATGGTCCTCTTTGAAACCCTAGGTACCTATTTCCAGATAATTACGGAGAAGTTCTGTATCTTCATAAGCAGTGTGTGTATATTAAAAGCACGCGCACTTACGGCGAATGTCCTTGTTAGGTATTTGTCCCAAAACCGGTCTGATAATACAGCATCTTAGTTTTGGAACAAGACATCAAGGTAGGACGCACGTCAGACTGGTCGTGCGCCTGATACCCGCCAGAAAAGCACTGATAAGGAGGGCATCAAAGCCAAGGTGGACTGTGCTAGTATTCATGAGCTGCAGTGAGCAGTGAGTTGGTAGAGCATGCCTAGCTTGCCAAACATGATGAACAGGAGAACAGTATCTGAGAGGAAGGCCGAGGACGTGATCAGAGCGCTAAATCTGGCTTGGCAGAGCTGCTTGTTTCAGGATTGGTTACGTAACAAGGCATTCAGAGATGAGCAGTCGCCCACTGCTGGCAACCACGACTTCCCCTCCGTTGGCCATTCCCCAGTGGCTAGTCGACAATGTCCAGGCCTCCTTCGCCTCAGTTGATGAACAAAGGCTACTTCTCTGCGCCTCATACTACATTTGAACGATTCATACGCGAAGAAGCTTCGGACTGGGCCAGTGCTTTTACCTTGCTTGGTACGATCTTCGTTCTACCCCTTCCAGGATGTGGCACTTTACACCTGTGTCTGTAGACACCATCGAGACATATTTTGATTCACATGTTGATCTCCTCCAGCGGCGGTTACAAAAGCATAGTGACAGGCTAAAGATGAAGGCGGAAGAAACCAAGTTCAAACTCAAAGATTTCTCTGGTGATGCGTTGGCAGAAAACTTTGACCGTGAAATCAAGAATTTCAGAGTCAAGGTGCCGTTCTTGTCTTATTATATTGTTAAACAGCTTTGACGCGTAGTGTCAAATGCCAGGTGTCTGCACGTATGGCGAAGCTAGCAGCGACATGGCAGAGTGCCAAGGTTGTTCGCACGCGCGAAAAAGTATCCTTCTTCCTAGGTGTCATGACACTACTTTTCTCTGCCCTCATGTTTGGTATGGCACCCCAGTACGTCGTTTTTCATTCTAAGTAGAGATCCGGAAACTCAAACCGCTATAACGTCAAGATGGATACATATAATGTATACGCTACAAGGCTGCATCCTTCTTCCCCTCCGTTTCTATATCTATAAGAAACGTGCATGGCATTACTTCCTATTTGACCTATGCTACTATGTCACCATTCTCAACTTTATCTACATCTGGCTCCTCCCGTCAAGTCCAGCCCTTTTTGTCGCTTGCTATTGTCTATCCCATGGTTCACTTGCGAGTGCGGTCATCACATGGAGAAATAGCCTTGTTTTCCATGATTTGGACAAGGTGACATCACTCTATATCCATATATACGCTCCTTTCACGTTTACGGTCATTCGGTGAGTGTTTTCTCGTTTGTTGTCGCAAGGTTCTAATGACTTGGGCCAGGCACTTTTATCCTGATTCAATGGTGCGATTTCCAGCGCTAGCCGAGTTGCCTTATCTTCAGCCACTCCGAGCATGTCTTCTCAGTGGAGGCATATGTCAGTTGTTTAGTCAGACAGTCTTTTGAATAAATACCTCACGTATACCACAGATGTCATATGGCAACTGCTCTATTGGAAGGTATGTCATGCCGACTCTCACTTGGAATTCTTTCAATAAGTAACATTCAGTTTATCCTCGTCGACCGGCGCTCTAAAATCGAATCCGGAGAGCGGACAACATCATTTTCATATCTCCTCAATGATAAACGTAGCTTCATAGGTGGAACCCTTTCGTCTGTGCCTCCTCGTTATCGTGGGGCTTTCTTCATGGGCGGTCAACTTGGTAAATGTCGGTAGTCTTCCAGATTTACTCGTCGGCTGACATCCATCCAGTCTATGCTGTCCTCACTGAACTTCCTGCTGTTTTCCTTCTCTATGATAGCTCGCTCTGGAGTGGCATTTTCCTCGTCTTAATCTTCGCCGTGAGCGTCTGGAATGGTGGTGGCTTCTACATTGAAGTCTTTGGTCGCAAGTGCGTGTCTTTTCTCATATCCGCCAACTTTCAACCGACTTTTTCTCGCATAGGTTTGAGCGCGAGATGGAGGCATTACGGAAGGAGCTAGCAGAAGTAACAGCACGCTCTGGCGCCTCTACGCCCGCGCTCACAAGCAATCATAGCGATTCCGACGTCTCCTCATTGACCGCCTCGCCTGAATCTCCAGCCGCGTTAGATTTGAGCCCAGAGTTGCTCCCCCAACCTGATCTTTCCTCCAAGAAGGATTCATGAGTTTCAAACCTTTCTCGAGAATGAACCACCTGCGAACCCTTATCATTTTCATTTTACGACCTTCACGACAGCTAGCTTACTGCCATTGATGCCACCTTTGCTTTCTTAGTTCTCATATCACCCATAATTGTTGTACCTCGTATTGATTCGCTTGTATTTGGTTCGAACTACTGTATTCCTTGATGATTTAGGTTTACACAATACAATAGGAGATGATTTAACCGTTCGAAATGAAGTAGCTGCGAAGTAAATCGGCCTTGAGAGAAAGTTACTGTCAAAAGCCGAAAGTGGAATGCGAGTTTATATGCTGTGACATGGACAACGCACAAAGCGACAACCATGCGTGCGAAATGGGTTCCAGATTCAAAAGCGAGTAAGAGCTTCCGGGAGCTCGAGGCTCATATCTTTTCTTTCAAGTGATGTAAGATATCAAGCCCTTGGGGTGTCAGTGGACCAGCTTATAACAAATGTCCGACTCGTAGCTGGGGTGACGGAGACCCTCCACGTACCTGTTCTCTTGATCTCCCGCAAAGGGATTAATCACATTTGCTCTGTTTATGAGATTTGATCCGGGCTTGATCATTTCTCTCAGTGACAATGCCCTACCTACCCCAGATACACCTCGTTCATTCCAGTTAGACCGCGATATATATAAATAAGGATAGACATGAAAGAGAATTGAGTTAAATATACAGGCATGTACTATATAACAGGTCAAGGAATGCAGATGGAAAAAAATAACTTCTGAATCAGGGGTGTGTACTAGCAAAGAAAGTAGCTGGTGGGCTGAAAAGGACTGACATCGAGTGGGACCGTTCATTTAGCGTAAAGGAACATTCCCACTACGACAGTACTTAGCTTACTCACTGGCACAGTAGTAAAAATAATCACATTAGATAACTCATGCGTATTTTTTCAGTGCTACTTATTGGACTCGGATCTTTGGGGTTTATTGCAAGTTATACACGCAGTTGCGTCGATAACAACTGAGGTTCCAAAGATTGGCTCTTGCATTATATATACTATTTCACGGTAGTTATGTAACTTGATGTGGAGTCCGAATCTTCTAGCAATCGAAGGCGGGAGTAAAACTTTGATTCGTGTGGCTTAAGTGCCACCAAGACATCTGTCGCAAGAAAGCGGTCAAGTCGGTTTTGCGGACCGACTACTTGATGAAGACGCGTTTGTGATTCCAACAGGGTTGGGATGTGTGACAAAAAAGACAAAAAAAGTCCGACCACGAGGGATCTAATTTTTCGACCCGCGCAATTTAAACTTAATGTACATTGAACATATACAATTGAGATCTTGAATCTGCTGTCTAATGGAGGAATCAGTACATGTGTCTTTCGCCCTCCCATCTAAACTTCTCGTGCTATTTCAGAGATAGCAGCGCACATAGAGCCGCTGAGGATGAATCGATGAGCCAATGACGATCGCGGAGGTACAATTGATCGCTTACCACCGACACCACTACCATCCTTTGCCATACCGATATCAACTCGTTTCTCGACTTCTTCTCCTACTAGGGAGCGTAATGATTCTCTAAGTGTACGCTCGTAGTTCGGATAATGTTCAATCAGACTGTCAAGTTTGAACTTGAATTAGCCCATATAGCACGAAGCGAGCAAACAGACCTTCCATCGACGCCAACACCAATCTTATCCGTATCAGTACCGCTAGGAAATTTGCCCTCCTTGTCAGCGAAAGACGCACGGCCAGTCTGTAGCAAGATAGTGGCGACCGCCACACCACTCAACAAAGCAGCCCTCCTGGCCACCAGCGAACATGCCCAACGAACGATCTGAAAATCGGTATGAGACGGAGAAAAGGAAGTCAATAAACTGGACACACAGCAGCGTCTTTAATAGTGACTTCTGAATCACGGAAGCCAAACTGTTTGACCACAACCAAGCGGATACGTTCCAGCTTCTTGCCGATGTTCGGTGGTAGCGCCGTAGCGTCAAACTTGGCGAACTCGGGTGCAGGTTGATTTCCACTGAGCGATCTGTTCGGTCCTTCCCATGCCTCTTCAATCTGACTCATGACACTGGTGTCCAGACCATAGTGCTTGTTCAGCGCAGGTGTCGACTTGCCACAAAATAGCAATGATATTGGAGAGGCGTCGATCAAGGAGATCAGAATATTACGCGTGATTTCTCCAAGGTACATCCCTGAGATGAACTTTTCAAATGCCTGGTAAGATGGATTGATACTGAGGCGGTCTAAAGCATTGTCAAATGGCGTAAAGGGGAGATGCGATCTCTATTCGAGGTTGAATTATCCGATTAAGTAGGAAAGGACAGGCTCACATACACAGTTGTTGAACGCACCCCACTCCGTATTAACCACCATCTGGCCTCCTTTCTCAGCTATCGGCGAGTTGGCTAGTTTTGTTATCTTAGCTGAAGAGCAGATTAGCAGGAATGCGCGTGAATTCTCCTTACTCACCAACGTCCTCGACATAGGCGCCGTTAGTGCCGGTTCCAAAGATAGCTCCCAAAACACACCCTCCTGCCGTATATGCCCGCGACAAAAGAGCGCCAACAGTCTGCCAGGTTCAGATTGTTCGATGTTAGAAAGGAAAATGAACGTCTTACATCATTCACGAGAGCAACACACTTGACGTGCATGTGTTTTCTGTCAAAAGCGTCTTGAAGCAATTTGACAACATCGTGCCCGATAGCATTCTTGGCAGAAAAACCCTTAGTCCAAGTGAGAATAGTACCAGAATCGAGCGCAGTCTGTTCGACAGGGAAGGAGAACGTTAGACCGAGATTAACAACATCAGAACCATGGGAATAAGCAGATGCGGCGTGTGTAGTCAGGAATGCATCCACAGAGGCGGCCAGATAATCTATGTTCAGATAAACTTTTATGTTTCTGGTCAGCGAAGAGGTACCGCACCAAACAGAGCTGTCGCTTCTCCAGTCTTCAAAGAGTCTGAAACCTTATACTTCTGTTGCCGCAAGGAAAAAGTCTTGTCACCATTTAGGACCACTTCACAGACACGCCTGTGATATCATGATATTCTGATAGCTAGACAGAAATGGTATTGCTCACAGATTCGTCCCACCCAGATCCAATGCTAGAAATGTTCTAGAATTCGTTGTGATGAGTTCCTTGGATACAGGCCGAGTGAATAATTGGAAACACACCCTGTTTCTGTACCGTCAGGCACACCGGTAACAAAAGTGGGACTAAAAGATGATCGAGATGAGTCCTAGTCTGTAAAAAGGACTGTCCACGTACATCATGGCCATAGGCTGGCCGTACGAAGACAGCCCGAGACTGATCTCGTGGAGGAAGGCCTTTGTAAGCTCCACCAAATCTTGTGATGAAAGCTGGAAACTGCGGTCTATGTCATCAAAGAGACTCTGAGGCTCCAGAGTTGACAAGGCATGGACTGGGTGCATTGTGTACGACGGTGAAGAAAGATTCACTTGTTTCAGCTGGTGGGGATCGACAATCTAATCCTAGTGATCAATGGTCCGTATACGTCACTTCCGCTTTGGGACATTGGGCGGACAAACACGATAACATGTCTTGGATAATTCCGTATTGTAAGGATGTACAGGAGTCTTACTATTGGCAGGTACCTACCTGCCCAAGTATCACCGAGTAATCACATCTTTATTCCGACCTTCGTGAGGTGGCTTTTAGTTCCATAGATCGAGCTTCAAGCTTCAAGACTGGAGGATTTCAAGTATCTTGCTGGTATGCTTCCGTCCAATTTGTTGAAAAATTCCTTAACACGAGTACATGCTGATAGCATCATCAAACATGTCTTGTGACACCTTAGGATGTCGCAGAGAGAACGCATGGAACGTATGTCCTCGAGCACAATCCGCTGCAGAATGTTGTAGGTTTGGCATTGCAGACGCGCACAAAAACTTCCGATTTGATTTTCACGTGATACATTGTTCTTAACTTACTTCGGACGCGGTGGAAGTATGGATACTATTTGCTTGACGCTTGCCAGCTCCTGTTTTCACGAAAAATTCCATGTCAGTGACCCTTAAGCTTGGTAATGGTATCGAGGCTGCAAGAAACTTGTACTTATTATTTGCCCTCAACCCTTATGACAATTCCCGAAAGTGCGAATCAGAAATCCATCCGGAACCACGCAACGTGCCACGCTTTACGTCCTAGAAGCACACAATACTTTGAGCCTTTTCGATGCGCTGCTAATCCGAATATTTGGCTTGCTGTCCGCGAAAGAACGTCCCAATGCATCGTGTGATGGATGAAACGTACAGATTGGTTCTCGGCGCATGGGTTCTCGTACATTACCACGCTCTCTCTGTATCCGCTTTTTTAAGACCCGTTCTCTGTTTGGATGCACCACTGTCTCCCATAGTCCTTCCTGAAATTCTGTTTCCGACATGGAAGAGGCCCCATCTCTTGTCGTGGATAACACGTATGTTTTAATTCGCGAATCTAACCTTCATCAAGCTGAAACAATCATCCATCAGCATGGGAGCCGCTCTTATTGGTGTTATTTTTGCTGGAATGTAGGATTTGTATGTTGTGAGCTATGATGCTTGACTAAATGACCTGATTTCTAGTCTGTATGGAGGTAACACCATCGCGTTCCTCAATCCTCACCATCTTAACGGACTGGAACAGTATCTTGCGTACAAACCTGGTTCTACTTCGACAAATACACCAAAGTGAGCTCGACTAGAGCTAGCACGATTCTACTTGACTATTTCTTCCGTCCTCTAGGACGTCTGGTATATTAAAGTGCTGGTAAGTCGATTAATTTCACCTCGGCACGTCATAAATCTACTCCTTGATAGGTTGGCTGCACCTGGACTTTTGACAGCATACACCAGGCCTTGATTTCTCATACAGGTGAGTGTTGGCGCCATCATGCTATTCTAATAGCTCAGAAATCCAATCCTCCTCTTAGTATATACTTATGTTATCACAAACTACAATAATCCAGCACGTTTGGATGACATGGTGTGGTCAGCTACAGTCCCCCTACCATTCACAAGCATGGTCTTCTGATTTCATGGGTGTTCATTCCAGGAGTATACTGGTACGCTACTTTGTAATCGCAATGTTCTCCTGGCACTCATTTTCGTGCCTCAGCTCGAAGTCCTTTTCAATGTAATTATCATATTACCTCCTGTAGGCCATTGTACTGACTACTAATAGGGTTTCATATGTCTACTGGTTCAGAGGTTCGCATCTCTTTGTTCTCTTTAGTCAGAGACTTCAATCAGATGCCAGCTTCCTAACATTGCGAGTCTGGCGTCGTAAGCACTCTGTTAGTCGCTTAAATGTGCATTCGTAGCTGAAGGGCCCAAAGTCAGCGGCCACAATGTACCCCTCCTGCTCGTCATAGTGAGTTTCCAGCAGCCAGTTTTACGTGTTTCAACAAGGATTGTCAGATGGGCCTTGTACTCTCAGAATTTGGTTAGTAATTTCCATTGTTTATTCTTGACATATAGCGAATTTATGACTACGTGCAGCATGCAGCTTTAGTAGGTAACCTTCTTTCATTCCCGCCAGCATTATCCTTAAGCTGTTCGAATAGTATTTACCATAAAAGCGTCAGTCACTCATGGGCTACCACCAGACCGCGTGTAGTGCTTGACATACTTCCTAGCTTGAGATTACGAACTTGGGTGCAACTCGGGCAACTCAAGGTGCGACGCATTTCTTGAGCGGATGTGCTGACAGCTCTCAATCTCGTACTTTACAGGGGCTGTCGATGGCAGTGAACATCTTGGCTGCTCTAGGAGATGCATTGATTGCTGGAGCGCTGTGCTTTTTTCTCCAGCGGTCCCGCACCGGGTTTAGAAAGTTCGTTAACATTCCTTGAGACACCTTACACGTTTTGACGTCTGTTAGATCTGATACAATGATTAGAAAACTCGTAAGATTACTCCTTCTCTCTGCGGGCTAATCAAACGTTTCTAGATCATGTTTACGGTTAGTACTGGCGTCCTGACCAGTATCTGTGCCATCGCTTCTCTAGTTTCAGTGCGTCTGGAACAATTCGCTGATGTTTTGGTTCTTATGAAGTTCGTCTAGATTCTCGTTTGGCCGTCGACTCTGATTTATGCGGCGTTCTACTTCTGCCTAGGAAGATGTAAGTTTCGCCGCACTGTACGACCGTTCTATTCAAGTCATACATAATCCACAGTATATTCTAACTCTGTCCTTGCAACATTAAACGCGCGCCAGTCAATTCGAGAGCTTGGAGAAGACAACGACGAGCTCTCGTTTTCTTTCAGAATGCGACCGATGTTCTCGAAGACGTTCGAAAATGTATTCTCTGCGAAACCTCAACAACTTAATTCTAATGTAAGTTTGTTTGATTTCTTCGCATAGAGGGAATGACGATCTGCTGCAGAGGTGTGCTAATATCTCAATCAAGATTGACACAAGCCAGCAATATGATCGCGATATGTCACGCCTCGAGGATCAGCCTGATGTAAATCCTAACCACTCTGTTCTTGTCATGTATCACTCATTTTGTCCCAGTCGGCCACAACAAATAATTTCTCGTATAAAGAACAGTACATCGGATAAGAAATCGTCTACATAGAGCGAGAACAAGCCCGTCAGTTGGTCTGGTACCTTGCATGCTTTTGGACAACGGGGACGGAATATTGTGGAATGTTTGTACTAATCTGTAAACTGCTACGGGAGCAAGCTTTTCTCCTTTCAGCCTCATGCACACCCATGTCTTGCGAACACCTGATCACCTCGAGGTTGACCTCTATCACTATTG
This sequence comes from Termitomyces sp. T69sscA, assembly GCA_017657225.1. Lineage (NCBI taxonomy): Eukaryota > Fungi > Basidiomycota > Agaricomycetes > Agaricales > Lyophyllaceae > Termitomyces > Termitomyces sp. T69sscA. The sequence continues at coordinate 24,281 of JAGGAQ010006019.1, read as the reverse complement.
TACTTCTTTTAAAATTCAAAACCTGCGCATATCCCGATCGACACCATTGCCTCGCGTTCACGTTGGGACGACGCATGTGCATGATTTTCAAGGAGCAGCTGGAAATTTTGGAAACTTCTCTTAATCTCTGATCAAGTCAATATTCGTGCTCTTTCCTATCTATTCGGATGCCTGCAAGATACATAAGCTTAGGAGTATGACGCATGGCTCGGAATATGCCAGCCTTGACGGATTGTGAGAAGTGCCCGTGCAGCTGCTTGTATCCGACTCAATCGCTTTACCTAGGTCATGGGACCTATGTCACTGTGCGCCGTGGGGGTTGGAGCCGTGGGGTATACTGAGCTGGAATTTTTCTGCCGCTTCGTGCTTCCCTCTCGGAAGACGTAAATCCGCGGACCGTCACCTTGGTAAAGGAAGCTTTTGGTGCCTTCCAATCCGTGCCGGCCCCGGAAATCTCAGCAATCAAATCTTCACCTGAATGGATTTGCTTAAAGACGGGTAGGAATTTCTGGTCGCTCGAAAATTCAGCGCTCCTATAACCCGAACTAGTTGCGAGACAACATTGTGTCATACTACTTCCATGTTCGACATCAACTCCATCGACATTCTTTGTGCATTTCTTGGTGTATTTATCTTGAGCAAGCTTGTCCGTCGCGCAGGGCGGGGACCCCTTCCGCCTGGTCCGAAGGGGTATCCTTTGATTGGTAACGCCTTAGATATGCCTTCTAAGCAGGAATGGGCGACGTTCAAAAAATGGGGTGAGCAATACGGTAAGTACAATCGATCTATAGAATTGCGGTTTATTAACACCCGGCTCGAAGGGGACATTTGTTCAATCACGATCTTCGGCCAACCTATAGTGATCCTCAACTCGGCCAAAATTGCCAATGAAATGCTCGACAAAAAGAGTCCTATTTATTCTGATCGACCTGTGTTGCAAATGGGAGGAAATCTTGTCGGCTGGAAGAACACCCTCGTTCTTTTGCCCTATGGAGACCGTTTCCGTCGTTTCCGTCGTTTGTTCCATGGCATTATTGGAAGTCGCGCTAGTATAAAGCAATTTTCCCATATCGAGGAACTTGAGACTCACAAATTCCTTCGGCGCGTCCTCGCAAAACCCGCCGACCTCGCCGAACACGTTCGGCAGTAAGTAATCATTTCTTACTCCTCACCTTTACTAAATGTCATCTACAGTACTGCAGGGGCTGTCATCCTCCGGATCTCGCATGGTTATGAGGTCAAAGAGATGAACGATCCCTTTGTGGAACTTGCCGACAAGGCCACTTACCAATTCTCTCTTGCAACGGCCCCCGGAGCCTGGCTAGTCGACGTTCTACCGATATGTAAGTCGAACCTTTCGTGACCAAGAGGTGTTCTTTCTGAATACATCTGCAGTGCGCCATGTTCCTTCTTGGGCTCCGGGAGCAGGCTTTAAAAAAACGGCGAAGGAATGGGCCGCCACGCTCACTGAAATGGTTGACCACCCTTACAAATTCGTGAAGCGTTCAATGGTAATTTGCACAGTTTGTCTTCGACTTCTTGCTTCACTCTCCGTAGGCTGTAGGGACAGCGTCGGTCTCATTCACTTCCAGTCTCTTGGAAGTAAAAGATGTTGATCTCGAGGAGGAACTTGATATCAAATGGAGTGCGGCCAGTCTGTACTCAGGTACGTTCCTTTCCGAAGTCGAAAAATTTGATTTCTGATGTTTGTTTCGCCTTAAAGGCGGTGCTGATACTGTAAGTATCTTGTTATTCTGAAATTATAGTAGGCTAGACATCTCTATCCAGACTGTATCCGCCATATACTCGTTCTTCCTCGCCATGGCCTTGAATCCCGAGGTCATGAAGAAAGCTCAGGCGGAAATTGACTTAGTCGTTGGCAACGATCGGCTTCCTACCTTCGAGGACCGTCAATATCTACCTTATGTGGATGCCCTTGCGAAGGAAGTTCTTCGTTGGAATGTTGTCGTTCCAAATGGTGGGTGACTCATTATTTAATGAGACTATCATCCCTCAGTGTCCTATTATTAAGGCGTACCGCACCGTTCCATTAAGGACGATGTCCACGATAGTTACTTTATACCCAAGGGTACTCTTGTTATCGTAAATATCCGGTGAGTGGAACGATAGACATAAGGAAGGATAGCAATTCAGCTGTTGACCTTGATCAATCAGGGGTCTTCTGCACGACCCAGAAGTCTATCCTGAGCCGCATAAATTTAATCCGGAGCGTTTCATTGCGACAGAAAATAAGCCAGCCGAGACAGACCCTCGAAACGTCTGCTTTGGATTTGGAAGACGGTAAGTTCCTTCATATATCCCTTCCATACTAAACTAAATTGTCTCTCAGCATTTGCCCAGGTACTATTGTGTCGAACACGCCTCAATTAAAGTTTGTTGACTTAAAAACATCTAGGATTGCATCTCGCGGACGCCTCGGTATTCATCTCGTGTGCGATGTCTCTGGCCGTCTTTGACATATCGAAATCTTTCGAGAATGGTGTAGTCATTGAACCTGTCCATGAGAATACAGAAGGAACCATAAGGTATGCAGTTTTCTCACCATGGCACCGTCAATTAAAGTACAGCTCCATTTGACAGTCACCCCAAACCTTATAAGTGTTCAATAAAACCTCGTTCTGAAAAAGCGGTCTCTCTTATCCAAGCCGAAGGGCATTAGAGTGGTTGAAGTTACTAGGGTCTTGTCGTGTGCACTATTTATGCGTTGGGTATTTATTACATATCTTGTTTCCTTCGTTACTTGTGCTTTGTGAGTATCAGAAGTACCTCATCGAACACAGATACCCTTTTCACTATTTAATACATATTCTAGACTACATCCCCTAATGACGATACGTACAAGCTCCATTCCAACAATGAATTCCGGACGAGTTTCATGCTGTGGACCCGTTGCATTCACCCTGCGGTTGAGTTTCATCCGACATCTCCGCGTCGGTCCCGGTTGTCGAAGGAGTCGATAGCTTGGATTTCATATCTGTGGGAGTTGTAACTGAAGGCTTCTCCGTTTCTAGAGCTCCTAGAGCCTGATCAAGTAATCCATCGCGGGTAGCAATAGGAGGTGACACACTTTGATTGCCCATCCCAGAAAAGGGTGTTGCGGGTGTAACGACGACGGCGGGCCCAGAAGCTGGCTCCATGGAAGGGCAATTCGTAGACGGCGTCGCAGACGTTATTACTGAACCTTCGTTTCTTTCTGGGTACTTTATCAATACATTACACAATTGAGAGGCACAGCAACGGCGAACCAGGCGAAGGCAATGGTCTCTGTTCTTTATGCTCAAGAAGAATCTTCTGCACAGAACCACGGATGTTTTCAGTAAATGACGGTTCATACAACGATTGCAGGACCACGCGATCGATGACTGGAAACCTTTTGGAGTTCAATCTCGTGTTTAACTACGTGTTCAAAGTTTCAACAAAAGCACACCTGTCTATGTTGTCCATGATTTCTTTATAAATTGCATCTGAAGACATGAATGATAGCTTTGGGTCTCTTGCCAATTCTGTCCGCGCTACATCTCTCACTCCTTTCGTGAGAGTATCCATTCCTTGCTTCCAACGGATGCAGATGAGACTTCACGTAAAGACACTCACGAGGTCTACTTACGCCGTCCATTACTTTCCGGAGTAGTTCTTGCCGCAGACGCTCGAATTCTCCAGATTTTTTGAACCTTGGATGCCAGGAGAATGAGAGTTCCACAAAACAATTAGCAGAGCACCTTACTCGTTCACAAGCTGAACCGGATTCTCGATGACCATAATAAGCCCCCACTTGGCAGCAGTTACCAGCCTTGAGCTTGAGTCGCAGTGAATGGCAATGTGATCATCAACTGAATCTCGGATAGATAATCATATATTTCTACCAATTTTAGACTCATCATCTTCCCGACTCTTTACTCAGCATATGTATGTTCACTGTGCCAGTTGCATATATTGTTGTATGCTAATGACGTTTGAGAATTCCAGCCGGCTTCTCAATCAACAGAATGAACGACGAGTTTCCCCCTCTTCGCAACGATCTGCTTCTCCGAGCAGCAAGAGGTGAATTTGAACCTGGAGGAGTCTGTTGAATTAGATTGATCAGTCTTAGGTGAAGTAACCGAGAGGGCGCCTGTATGGGTTATGCGTCAAGCTGGAAGATACCTCCCTGGTCAGTTTTAAAGCGCCTTTGTGTTTGTATCTTAGATTTCTTGCAGAATTTCGCAAGATGCGTGAATCACACGAATTTTTCGAAATATGTAGGACACCCGATCTGGCGACTAAAATTACGCTTCAACCCATCCAGCGATACACAGGACTGGTTGACGCCGCAATCATCTTCAGCGATATCCTTGTTATCCCCCAAGCAATGGGAATGGAAGTACTCATGAACCCTGGACCTCACTTCCCTGACCCTCTTGTTACTCCCGCCGATATCAATAAACTGTCCGATGTTGTCGATGTGCAGAAGGAGCTGAAGTATGTCTTTGACGCAATCACGCAGACAAGACGGGAGTTGAATGGCGAAGTTCCTCTGATCGGGTTCTGCGGAGCTCCATGGACGCTTTTTGCGTATATGATTGAAGGAGGAGGAAGCAAGACTCTCCAGAAAGCGAAGACCTGGCTCTACAAGTATCCAGCAGAGTCGAAGGCTTTACTAGTACGAATCGCAGACGTTTGTGTGGATTTCCTGGTTGGACAGGTGCGGGCAGGTGCACAGGTGAGTCTAGCCTATCCTCTCTCAGCCGATCTTCAAATATCTCATTCTTACCACGTCTCAGCTTCTCCAAGTATTTGATTCATGGGCAGGAGAACTATCGCCATATGATTTTTCTACGTTCTCGTATCCTACGCTAGCTCACATATCGGCCAATGTACGAAACCGACTTGCGGCCGAGAACCTCCCATCAACGCCAATGATACTTTTTGCAAAGGGGGCCAATCATGCATTGGGTTTCTTGGCTGAAAAAGCGGGATACGACGTTCTAGGACTAGATTGGCTTATCGACCCTGTGGAAGCACAGCGGATCGTCGGGGACAAGGTGGCACTGCAAGGAAACATGGATCCCAATGTTCTCTACGGCGGTAGAGATGCCATCGAAGCGACCGTCAAACGGATGGCGGAAGGTTTTCGCGAGAGAAGGATAGGATGGATCGCTAATCTCGGGCATGGAATTACACCCGGCGTCGATCCGGAAGATTTACGATGGTTCTTCGAGTGTATTCACAAGTACTCCCGGAAGTGAACACATCAGCCCGTCAGTAGATGGAGGTAGTCAGAAGTATATATAAGCAATAGAGATACACAATTCGTCAGGCGCACGACTTTATTGTCACATCCAGGATCAATACAGAGCGGCATGCCAGTATATGGAATGGTAAAAGCATGCTGACATCAGGATGTCAAATAACATAAGGTATGATGGATGGGTGGGGGGGATGGGGGAAGTATGCAGAGGAAGTTCGATAGATGCGGTATAGTTGACCACGAAAACCAGAATCGAGAATAAACTCAAGCCACAGTACGCCGATAATAATGAGCGTCTGATCGCAGACAATGGGACATCTAAGAGCACAAGCTCATGCAATGACATCGGCGGAACTAAAGCTACTCCGTCGGCGCCTCACATTTCGTAGTCCAGGACGGCCCGAAGTAGTCGCAGGGGTGACCACAGCCGAGGCATTTGCCTTCATCCAAGTATCCTTCTTATCTGCTACGCCTACAACTTCAGATAAAGCCATCGTATGTGTCAGTGGCCGCTTCGAAGGAATCAAAGTTGGAAGGCGGGAAGGGACAGGTGATGGCGGGGGATTGGGGCGACGTGTAGATACAGGACGAGGAGCCGCTTTTGCATTCGTTATCGAGGCAGCCTGGAGTGCTTTTGCAGCGGAGGTCGTTCTAGTAGTGGCCAATCGAGGAATTTTATTCGGACCATGTGCTGGCGGCTTTATAGGAGACGCTGGCGTGTTTACCGCATTACCTGTCTTTCGGATCTGGGCGGCGCTAGCGGTGGATCGTGTCACACGAGTTGGACGCTGCTCTGAGGCCGTTACGCCTCGTGAAGGCGACTTCGAAAGTTTCACCTTGGTGCGCACGGGTGCGGCACCTAAAGCAGGTAAGACATCATCGGATTCCTCATCATCTGAATCTTGTGCTAGCCGTTTGGACGCGGGAGTTTTGCGCGGTTGCCCTGGTGGTAAAATTTCACCAGCCCTTGCAGCTGCAGTCGCGACATGCCGACTTGGAGTCACAGGGTGTAACGTAGGCGCAGTGGGTGTGGTTCGTATGTTGACCTCTTCATCGGCTTCTGCTGGAGGGGTGGCAGGTGTGACGACAGTATTTGAAGCAGCAACAACACCAGCACCCTGTTGCTTTCTTGCTTCGTCTATCGCTCCCCATTTCACCCATTCTAACTGTTTAAGATACATATATTGCTGCTGCGGCCCGACAACACTGCCTGGTCGAATAATGCGCATTAACGCGATGACCTCGCTTGCTGTGAAGCCATACTTCCAGATCAAATAAGCACCAATCAAAGTACCCGTTCGGCCAAGGCCCGCCTTGCACTATTGATGGACACAACTTTTAAGGCGACCATAATCGAGAGCCAAAGTCAGGGCACTCACATGAACGGCTACAACACCTCCACTTTCGATAACACGCTCAGAAACGTCTATAAATGTCCGCACTATTTCATCCGTGGGATTGGTTCCATCATCATAATACAGCTCCAGGTGATCGATACCACGGTCCAAAAAGGTAGCCCGATCATAAAGTTCAGTATTCAAACGGATGACTAGTTTGACATTACTTTTGTCAAAGTATTCCAGACAATTAATAAATGGCTGTGGCAATTTGCGCTGTAGCGCGAGGTTGCTGGAAGTTGATGATGAAAGACTGGGATTTCCACCGGCTGTTCGCGGGCCTTTGGGGTTCTCCTTCAGTTCTTTCTGTTGCTTCAGCCAATTTGGGTCGACTGGCGAAGCGAGAGCGATAAAGTGGGGTGTAAGCCAGTTCCAATCACCATTTTCGACCTTCTCATAGAATTCGTAATCCTCGACGCTGAACTCGTTCATGTCCAGTAAGCCATTCTGCATGGCTTTCCAGATGCCCCAAAGGCAATCTTGAATACTGAGATTAAAGTCGGAAGGGCCACGTCCTGCGTCTCGAAAGGGCATGAATTCTATCTCAGCAATCGGGTGAAAAGCCTCCCACGGAGCGCGACGTTGGACAATCATCTACAATCACTATGTCAATAACGGGTATAAAATAGATTGATGGCAACAGTAGATTTACAACATAGAGCGCCATGAGTAGGGCCGCATTTGCTTTACGACGTGGATCATTAGATGAGTAGAGAACGAGGCGGTGAGACGTCAGTTCTTTGTCCTGTAACACAAGTACACGTGAGTTGCATGAGGTGGGGGCTGACTGGGAACGCACCTCTAGGAGTTCATGAATAAGAATACACGCCTTGTAAACCATGGCAAGATTGAGAGGACCCCAATCCTGGAAGAAAGAAAGATAAAGGAGCTGGTCGTCGATCGTAAAGTAATAGTATGACGCCATGTCGTCAGGTGATGCGGAAGGACCACCTCTTGGTCGCGCACGGACGCGTGGCGGAGTTGCAGACTCTCCGGCGAGATTGAGGGTATGAGGTTGCGGAATGGGATGAGGGAATGTGGTAAAGTAGAGCCTGCGGGGAAATCCTAATATCAGAACGCCACTGAAGCTCTAGAAAATAGCGAAGCGCTACCTATCGCCAAAGTGACATAGTGGCTCACACTTAGAAGCCATTAAAAAGCTGCAGAGAACACGACAACCAATGTGAACGCGAAGGAGGCGAGTGTAGAACGAAAGAGGCGTGTTTGTGACTTTGGTTTGAAAAGGAAACCACGTGACGGCTTTTGGGTCATTGGCGTCAACAGATTGAGGTGTCCTTGTACAACATTTGAAGTTTGACATACATCGTAAAGCTTACAGCCCTTGAAGGTGAAGATCGACAGAAAAAACTTGATCTAATGAAGGATATTGTGTATATCTTCAGTTTTGTCCTATACTTGCTTGCCCTTGCGACGCTTCTGGGACCTGACGTCAATCATCTTCTTCACATCCTCAATGACGGCTCAACGTCACTACATGCTAGTGACTCAGCGCTCAAGACTTGGAGAGAAACCAAGTCCTTGATATATCGTCATCACATGCCCCAACCATAAACTACAGCTGGTGTCCCACAACAATCATTCTCTCCCATGTCAATTTTACAAGGGTAGCAGATCCACAGTCTCTTAAAATCTCGGCCGCCGAAATGCCAGGAAAACTCTCATGACACTATGGGCTTAGGCACTCTCGGAAGACACGGCCTCTGACCACACAGTTTGAGCTCTTTAAATCGTGATTCATGTCGGAATATTACCAATCTTTCTATGGTCGGCCTTACTCTGCTTGCCACTGCGGTCTCCGTTTTTGCATTATATGTCTCGACAAGGCTTTACAACGTCTGGGTAGCTAGAAGGGCGGTGGGTTTGTCACAGTGTCAAGCTTTTCTCATTCCCATCTTGTTACCCGTAGATAAGCAAAATCCCGACTATCGGAGACTCTGGAATTCTTTCTTCATACAGAGGAGCGTACCACTTTCTGTTCAACTCTCGTGAGGTAATCGAAGAGGGCTATGCTAAGGTTTGTGCGTAAGCCCTTCGAAAGACCAAAACTGGAAGGAAAATGTGTGTAGTATCGAGGTGCCGCCTTCAAAGTCCCAAATATATCCAAGTGGACGGTTATTATCAGTGGACGCCAGCTGGTGGACGAGCTTCGCAACGCTCCAGACAGTGCTATCTCTTTTACTGAAGCCGTCGCTGATGTGTGTATCATATTGTTGCCCGGCTCGAGGCTTAATCAAGAGAGGAACACTTCTAGTCAATCCAAACGATCTACACTATGGGACCGGAGATTCATTTCGATCAGTACCATGTCGACGTCGTCAAGTCTTCTCTAACCCGTAGTCTCGTCGAACGTTTTGCGGATGTACAGGATGAGATTGATTCGGCCTTTAAAGAATTTGTGCCGGTCACCGAAGGTGTGTTAGAAGGACACAATATTTTGTTGCGCTCAACGTCGAGTTTTAGATTGGGTTCCAGTCTTAGCGCTTCCTACAATCATGAAGATCGTTAGCCGTTCCAGCAACCGGCTTTTTGTTGGTCTCCCGCTTTGTAAGCTTTACTGATGCGGTTTTCGATCTATGGGTTGATGATAAGGGGGCCTCAGGTCGCAACACAGATTACAGAGATTTAAATATTGAATTCACGGTTGACGTCATCAAGGCAGCGACAACCATCAATCTATTCCCTGATTTTCTCAAGCCGTAAGTCTACATACATCGAAGAAGTAAGCAATTTTAAAGATCCCAAAAGACTTGCTGGTCGTTTGTTCACCAATGTTGAACGTCAAATCCAGCGAGCAATGCGCCACCTGCGCCCAATCATTGAAGATCGGCTAGAAAAGGATGCTCAGTATGGCAAAAAGTGGTCCGGACGACCCGTGCGTTGATTCTTCTTTCTTTTGATATTGGTCTCTTATCTAACAGAATGATGCTTTGTCCTGGCTGCTCAATTTGGCCGAGGGGAAACAAAGGGCTGTTCGGGACCTCACTCTGCGTATTTTGAGCCTCAATTTTGCGGCTATTCACACAACGTCAATGGTGAGAACAGCTCGTTAACACATCCACCATTCAAGTACGAAATCCCAACTTTGCCAGGCGTTCACTCAGATCCTATTTGACTTGGCCGCCAACCCATCATTCGTTCCTGATTTACGCAGAGAGGTAGAGGCAGTTATCCTCGAAGAAGGATTTTCCAAAATTTCGCTACACAAGATGGTGAAGCTTGACAGTTTCATCAAAGAGTCTCAGAGATTCGGGGGAAATGGCGCTGGTGCGTAATAGTTTCGTTCAACGTGTTATTTATGTTGTAGCAAGCTGATATTTATCTAGTGACGATGACGCGGAAAGTTCTTAAGGACTTCACATTCTCCGATGGCACCATGGTACCGAAAGGAAATGCCATTGCTGTTGCCAGTTATTCTATGCACCACGACAAGGTATGTCACTTTTCTGAGAAACTCGGAGAAAATGTTGAAACAAGATGGCTAGGAAAAATACATTGATCCTATGGTTTTTGATGGTTTCAGGTTTTCGAAAATGAGGGAACTTCAGGCCGAAGGGTTCAGCAAGCATCAAATGGTCGCTCTCAATCACGAGTACATCGTTTTCGGACACGGTAAACATGCGTGGTGTGTATCAAAGCATCTACTCGTATCCTTCTCGCTTACAAGTGTCCCTGTTGCGTCTTCAGTCCTGGACGTTTCTTTGCTGTTAATGAATTGAAGGCCTTGCTTGCTTATGTCCTACTCAACTATGACGTGTCTTTCGAGAATAACGGTCCTCGCCCTGTGGATCCATGGTTCGGCATTCGCGTCGCGCCGGATCCCAAGGTGTCAGTTATGTTTAGGAGGCGGCGCATTTGATCCCTCGGCGGTGGCTGAATTCAATTTTTGAATCGATAACTGTATAGCTTGTAAGACAGTATGAAAGGAAACTGTAGCTTGAAGTTATGCGATGGGATGTTGTCTGGAAACTAGTTTTTCATGCCTGTGAACTTCACAAAAATTGAGACGTATTGGAATCATTGACGCGGCGTTGTTTGTCCTTATTGTTTCACGCGTTCCTAACTTTGCGCGACCGCCATCATCACCGGGATTTCATTACAAGCCTTCTTGTGCGAGTCGCAGGACTGAGACCATCGACACAGTCTCGAAGGAAAGATAGGTAACATTTGTACATATAGCCATGCCAGAAACACAGATTTTTAAGGTCAATCTTTCACGTTTGAACCACCTTGTAAGCTGTCGATCTCATTTACAATTAGGCCACGTACAGCGGGATCCCCGTATACGAGATGTGCGTGTACGTTGACACGATTTAACGCGTGCGCTTACCACCTTACACGCCCAGGATGTGCAAGGGTGTCGCAGTAATGCGCCGGCGCGCTGACTCGTGGCTTAATGCCACGCAGATTCTCAAGGTTGCTGGCTTCGACAAACCTCAGCGCACCCGCGTTTTGGAACGTGAAGTACAGAAAGGAGAACACGAGAAAGTTCAAGGAGGGTATGGCAAATATCAAGGTTGAACCGTTCCTGTCGTGTTGACGCGTCAAGCCGTGAATGCTTACTTTACACTTACAGGCACTTGGATTCCACTCGAACGTGGCCTTAACTTGGCCAAGCAATACAGTTGCGAGAGCCTTCTTCGTCCCATCATTGATTTTCAGCCAGCTGCTAAAAGCCCTCCATTGGCTCCTAAGCACCTAGTGGCCAGTACTGCCCGGCCGACGCGCCGGCCGCCCACTGCTGAATCATCCTCTAGTATTTCTATGATACATACACGCTCTTCCCGCCGGGGAGCGCCTGGAGGAGCGGACGATGATTCCGATCATGAGACGTTGTCAGCCCGTGGGTCAGAGGATGGGTCCATGACCCCCTCACCTTCTGAGGCATCTTCTAGTTCGCGAACACCATCCCCCATCCACAGCCCAGCTCCATCTTATGCCTCTGTTGCACACGGAGATGACCGCCACACCGCCCCGTCGAAAAGCCGCCGAAACAAGTATCGCCGTACTGCCGACCATTATGATAATGATTCCGATGGGGAACAAAACGGCATAGGCGACGCTCGCTCGTATGGCGATCAAATTCTGGAATATTTTATCTCTGATACTACTCAGATTCCACCTGTTCTTATCTCCCCGCCATCCGATTTTGATCCAAATATGGCCATTGATGACGATGGTCATACCGCTCTGCATTGGGCTTGTGCAATGGGTCGCATTCGCATTGTGAAGCTATTACTCACAGCGGGGGCTGACATATTCAAGGTCAATAAGGCTGGGCAGACACCATTGATGCGTAGCGTTATGTTTGCCAATAATTATGATGTGCGCAAGTTCCCGGAGCTATACGAGCTTCTCCACCGTTCGACACTCAACATCGACAATTACAATCGGACCCTTTTCCATCACATCATAGATGTCGCAATGTCCAAGGGCAAATCACACGCTGCGCGTTATTACATGGAGACTGTTTTGACTCGACTCGCTGATTATCCGAAGGAGCTCGCCGACGTCATTAACTTCCAGGATGAAGATGGTGAAACTGCTTTGACGATGGCTGCTCGATGTCGGAGTAAGCGACTAGTGAAACTGCTCATTGACCATGGTGCAGATCCAAAACTTGTCAATAATGATGGGAAAAGCACCGAAGACTATATCATAGAAGATGAACGTTTTCGATCATCACCGGTCCCTCCCTCTCGTGCAAATTCTATGTCATTTCGAAACGCCCAAGCCGCGTATCCACCACCCAACACTGGCTCTAACTATGCCTTTGCTCCTTCCAATGGTGACCGGCCACCTCTCCACCATTCAATAGCTGCACAGAGGGCCAGCACAAGATGTATTAATGATATGGCCAGTATGCTAGACAGTCTAGCAGCCGCGTTCGACCAGGAGTTGAAGGACAAAGAACGCGATATGACACAGGCCCACGCGCTTTTGGCTAACATTCAAGGAGAGATTCTTGACAATCAACGGGCAGTCTCATCACTCAAAGGGCAAGCTGAGGGATTGGCCCAAGCAAAAGAAACTTTGCGGGATTTAGAGAATGAGCTCCACGCTAAAATGGGACGACGATACCGGCTAGGCTGGGAGAAATGGCTCAAAGACGAAGAACTCCGGGAAGTCGCCATCCGGGAAGCGGGGGATGGTGAACTCAACGTTATAGCCGCAACGGCATCATACAGGATTGAAGATGACACGGGCACAGAGGCAGAGTCAGATCGAGAAAAGACTCAAGGCAAGAGGAAGGCAGACTCCCAGATGGAAGATATTTCTGACCTCATTGCTCTGCATGCGAATGTACCAGTTAATCCTGACGAGCTACACAAAGCTTGTGAAACGTTGCGGGAAGACCTAGCGCAAATCCGCAAACGGAGAAAGTCAACTTTCGAAGAGCTTGTTTCGTTCCAGGCTGAGGCTGGTACCAGTGGGCGGATGACGGAATACAGAAGGTTGATCGGTGCTGGTTGTGGGGGAGTCCCCCCTTCAGAGGTTGATCAAGTTCTCGGCATGCTGCTTGAGGTAAGGTATATTTTGATCTGTCGTGTATCAAAAGGAATTAAATGTTTCTTTTGAGACTCTGGAATCGGAAGAGCCCAGTTCTCTATCAACAGCCTGGAGTGGTTCAAAAAGTCTGCCTCTAGCATGATATGATACTGTGTTCTTATGTTTTTCGGTTTTCTGTATGGAAAGTGTATGATAAATAATATGGTGGCAAGGTACTGTAACCGGAGTGAATTGAATGTTGCGACGTTAAACGTTATACAACGATGTATTGTGGACGGGGCTTCAAGAGTCTGAACTTGGTGAAGGATGGCATCAGCATTTGATGTACCTTATGGCTGAGTATACTATGACGCATTGATTGTAGAAACACGTGATCACCAAATTTTGTTCAACCCTCTTTTCCGTCACTCTCAAAGTTGGCAAGACGGCTCTCGGTTGGCTGAAAGTGCACAATGCCTCCGGCTGCAGGTTCCTTCACGCGAAGGCAGCTGATCAATGCAACTACTACTCGGCCTTGGACTAAAAATTTCCGACACTTGCTCCCCATTCCAAAGAAGTTTATGAAACGTTTTAGTATTCGTGATGCCGGTGTCAAGTCTGTACGGCCAAGGGATCGAATTAAATATTGGAATATCGTTCCTGGGGACCAAATCCGTCTACTTGGGGACAAGAAAAATACGTTGCACGAAGTATTGAGTATCAATCGATTTAGCAACCGGGTATTCGTTAAAGGCCAGGCTAACGTGAGTGATGTGCAATGCAACACAGTGTCCACTGTTGAAATTTCTGGTTGTAGACTGGCGCAGAAAATTCTGACAAACCTCCTCCGAGCAAGAATTATCATTACTCGCGGTGCCAGTTATTCCTTGGTAATTATGAATTACCTCCTACCAGCAAGTCAACCGAACCGCAGGTTGTACCGTGAGCAGTTCATTCTTCTTGCCCTGCTTTTACATCTGAAATCAATGCAGAGTCTTCGCAAAACGTCTGGGCACGTCGTCACCGTTCTGGAACCGATTCTTCGGTAGATACGATTGGCAACGATTTGCCACAAAAACTGTGCCTACAATACCTCATCTCGAAGGTACAAGAACGTCGATTCCTTGGCCCAAGCCAGAACCACGGACTAAACCTGAACGTGAGCATATCATATTTACTGGCGCACTATTTCACTGTGATATCCATCCTACTCGTCACCAGCTACATCTTATGATACCACAAAGGAAGAAGTTATGAAGGTCACCTACAAACCTCCTGCATTTCATCCTCTCTCAAAAGGACTCATTCCTCGACCACCTCCGGAAGCTCAATACCTTCGAACGTTGTACAACCCTCATGTTCCTAACGTTCTCGGGGATTCGCCACCTATCGAAGTCTACCTTTTCAGAGAGCTTGCGAACCCTCATTCCCGCGCAAAGAAACATGCTCGTTGGTTGCAATGGCAGATGGAGAAGAAAGCGCGATATGAGATCTTGTTAAAGGAGGAGCTTGAAAATCTCAATGGACGCAGCCCGAGAGAAGCCAAGGCTGAGGCTGCATTCAAGTGGCGCCAACAACTTGAAGAAGAAGAGGAGGCTTTGCGTAAACAAAGATGGAAGAAGATTAATGACGAAGCGGCCCTCGCTAAACGGTCGAAGAGGCGTGAGAGGAAAGAGGCTAAACAACGACAGCGTCTTACTGCCTTGTCGCTTAAAGACGAGCCTAACCAGTTCATACCTAAGGACATGCGAGCATAGATACTTTACATCAATCGGGTGCCCAACTTAACATCAAGTTTGTATTGCTGCGAACTGGTACCCTCAATTATCAGTACTTTTTAATTGTTCAATGAAGGAGATTAGTAAGCGACACGAGCATGGACGAAGGAAGGGTGTGCTGAAAAAAGTCCATGTAATGTACTTGTGTCTAATGTTTTATCTTGCAAAGAGTAAACCAGATTGAGAGGAAATCCAAGATGCACGAGCAAATCATCTCGCTTTGACGGCTTCAAAATGATCGCCACCGCTCGCAAGACTGGATAATTTCGCTGCTGCCTTCACACCTATTAGGCTGTTTGATTTACCTTTTCTTCTTACTGGGTGGACGCACCCACATCGTCAGTTTGTAACAAGCATATGGGTATCACCAGATCTATGACATGATAATATAAGATACAAGTACAAGACGAACATGATAGATATATTGAAATGACCAAGTCATGTGTTCAACCAAAACGTGTTATGCGAGTGTCAGCCGCCATCCTGAGGATAACACTGTCCCCTGCTTTGATTTGCCGTCTAGACTCGGCGTTGGCTGCGGAGTCTCCTCCAGACCCATTTCGCAGGGGTCCACCGCCGGGTCTGACTTGGTGTCCTGTTACAGCTGCACCACCAGCGTTGCGGCCAGTTGTTCCATAATGGCCGGATCGTTCTTCGACCTTTGCCCACTTGATACTCCTTTCCGCCATGTCGACCTTGGGCGGGCGCATTGCCAAAGGCTATGAGAATAAGGTATCAGCTAAAATCTCGACAGGAGGAAGAGAAAAACCTCAAATCCAACATCGAACTCCGTTTGCTCTGGAACTTTGCGATGTGTCGCAAAATGCTTCTTTGCTTTCGAAACAATCGATTTGACACGAACATTGTCATCATCCGATTGGTCATCGTCCATCCATGATATGTCATTGGGATCCAGGGTCTCCTCTTCCTTTCCGGGCGTCATTCAACGTGTTTAAATCCTCAATTGTAAGCATACCTCGATTCGAGATTTCTGTGCAGTTTCTCTTGCAAGCTTGTTAAACTCCGTAGTTGTTAAGACTTCACGTTCCTCTGAACCATTCACGGATCCTTCGTCCGTATCCTGCGTACCATTTCCCATGACGATATCCAGGGGCTGAGAGTCCTTGAGATATGCGAAGTCGGCATCATCGGTCATCAGGTTTTGCTGATAGACATTAAAGAAAGACTTTGTTTCTTCATGTTCGCCTGCGATTGTGGTCTTCGGTCAACAGAACCATAACACAGCGAAGATGAAACCCACCAAGTTCCTTGATATTGGATCGATCGATTCTCTGTTTCTTGTGCATTTGACGACGAATCCGTCTGTTGCGCTCATCCTCGTCACTTTCGTCGTCGCTATCCTCCACACCAAGTCCCCGATTTTTTCGTTTCTGGCGCAACTCTCCCTGGACAGCAGCTTCGTGCAGCTTTTGAAGGGATTCATCATCTTCTTTTTCGTGTTCTCTATCAGATGATCAGTCTCCCCCGGAGGAGCAGGTACAGAAAAAATTTACTGGAATTTCTCCATCACCAGATCCGCTGCCAGTGTTTGTTCGTCGATTTCCGCGTCATCCACCAATGTCTCTAATGTCTGATCTAAGTCTTCTTCATTTTCCTCTTCGTCTTTATCATTCAATCTTGGCCCAAAACCGAAAAATTCATCATCATCAGATTCTTGAGCTTCCTGCTCGACAAATTCTGACTTGTCTAACAGACTTCGTTTCAATTTGTGGACCTGTGCCTTGGAGCCACGTTTAAGAACATCAAACACGTTGACGGAACGCTTCGTAGTCGGGCTCGGGGAAGGGCTGGATCTAAGAGTCCCAAGCAAAGGAGAAGTAGGCGCCTTTACTCGTTTATGCAGACGGCCCAGAGGAGCAGGGGTATTAAAGTCAACTTCATCCGAGAGTGTGATAGTACGAAGTGGCCGACGTGAAGTCATTTGGGATTGAGATTGACTTAACACTTGAGCCGGCGTTGGCGAAGGGTGCCGATAAATTTCTGGGGTTGACACATTTGGCCTGGTTTGAGTAAGAAAGCTGTTCATAAGAGTGAGAAATGGTAAACTGAATGAGTTGCAGGGAACTCGCCCATGGTCATTAACATATAGCTCGGGCTCTAGGTGAACTTTCTTGTTTGCAGCTTCGAGCACGTACTCCTGCTCTTTCTCAAATATTTGATCCGCCTTACGGAGGAAGGTTCCATTCACTTCAAAAGCAGGCTGCAGAGTAATATCTTGAGTCAAATCAAGGGCGTCAGCTCCGGCGAGTCGATCGCGGGGGGATTCCTACTTGTTTAATTAGTTATGTATATTCCCTTTGAGAACAGAAAATGCACCTTGTCTACAGATTCTATGGATCGCTCTGTTGTCGTGGCCTTTTGTTTCTCTGTACCAGAATCGAAAAAGTCTGAGAAACCGGACTGTAAAGTGGCTGAAACAACATCTGAAGGCTCGTCGAGAAACTGCGAGAATTCAAGAGGTTTAGGTTCTGTGCTAATGAAGGGAGTGAGATTCAGAGGTATGGTGGAAGACTGAGCGGTAGAAGGCGAAGCTAGTTTCAGTCTGGCTTCGAAAGACTTGGGCAGCCTGGATGGCCTAGACGGAGAAGCGAAAGGGTCTTCATCAACCACCTCATTCAGGACTATGTTCTCATCGTCCGCAGGATGAGCCGGAGACATTGACAATCGCCTACTTCCTAGGCCAAAAAGAGGACCTTTCCTCGCTCCTAGAGGAACCTTCTCATCAAGAGGGATGTGTCGGACTACGGCTTTGTTTTCTTTGTCTTCCCCCCAGTCAAACATGCGCGATGTTTCATTCTCCTTGTCTTCTTCATTTTCTGTTCGATCCTCTAGGGAAGATATGGAGCCTCTGTGTTCCAGGTTTGGTTTGCCACTAATTCCGTGTTCCTTGAAAATACTGTTTTGTAGACGAGGCACTGAGTCCGAACAAGGAGCGATATCTTCCTCGTCAGAGTCAACAAAGGTCTTGAGAACGGTGCGGCGGGTTCTCAAGGGCAACCTGATATCTAGTTCCTCCTCCTCTTCCGAATGATTATGGTCATGATCGTTCACCATATTGTTAGCGCTTTCGTCCTCTGCATCTTCATTCTCATATTTGCTTCCACAAGTAGAAGAGGGACTAGCGGATCCTCGTAGACACGTGAACTCTGGTGACCATTCATCATCACTGCCATCATCGTCTTCTTCCATGCCCATCTCTGCTGCTGACCCACCAGGCAGACTAGAGCCCTTCTCATCGTATAATTTGCTCACATCCTGTACAGGAGTGGCATCGTCCTGATTCTTTACTCGACCTCCACGCTGAACCCATTCTTCCTCCTTCGCCCGGATGATATCTTGACGCGCGGCATCCGCTCTTGAATGTACGATCTGGGCCAATAAACTCGGTGTCATCTGAGGGTCTCCTTTCTTTTTTTGACGTGCCCCTGCTCGTTGGAGTAGCTCAAGATCATGTATTTTTAAAGACTTTTCTTTTGCTTCCCGTTTCGTTGAGCCAATTCCACCCAGGTTGAGCTGCATCTTGCGACCCTCGGAGACCTGCTTTTTCCGGCCGGATCTACGATCTGCTTCTTCCTCCTTGATCATCATCTGCATATCGGCCACTTGCACAATTTGAAGCTCGTCGTCGTCTTCGTCGTCATCAAAAGATTGAGCCTTTGCCTGCATCTCCATAGCACGCTGTTTGATGGCAAATAACTTTTGCTGACGCTTAAGGCTTTCTTGTGCTTCTTCTTTCTCAACTAAAGCACCAACCTCAGGGAAGTCTTCATCTAGGTCATTGTCCAAGTCTGGAAGTGAACGCATAGCACCAAGTGGGCTAATCTGTGCACGCTTGAGTGACGGTTTGATTGGCGAGCCATCACTTTGACGAAGACTTGGAGGTGAATGAGCGATACGTGGAATCACAGGAGAAGTAAAGTCCACGATAGGGTCTACCTCGATCTCAGGCCGTTTGGGTACAATCCTATTCAACAAATTCGAAGATCAGCTAACGTAAACATAGAAAGAACACTCCCTACGCTTCAAATAACCCTTGAATTGTATATTTGGATGTCATCGCTTCTGTGCGCGGGATGGACACCTGTTGATCTGCGGCAATGCGAAGGCGATTGCGTGCCGTCTCCCTAAGTTCCTTCTTGGTGGGCGCCTGTAGTTTTCACAGCATCAGCACGACGCAAGGCTGCGCTGAGGATCAGAACATACCTTGATTTTTTTTCGCTTACCTCCTTTGTCTTCAGAAGACTTCTTCTGCCTTGTAAACGAGCTCGTGACAACATGCTCTTCAGAGAAGCAAAGAGGAGCGACGTCTGGACGGCTGGAAGCTTTCCCTTTCCCTTTCCCCTTAGTATCTTGTACTACCGACGCAGGCATATCGTCATCAGATGTGGGCGGAGTAGGAGATGATCGTGATTTTGGTGTAGTCAATGGGTGCGGGTGTGAAGGGGTAGTCGGCGAGGATTCTTTACTCTCTCCGTCCTCAGAATCTGAGGCGTGTATTATCGGTTTTTTCCGTCTCCCTCGATTCGTAACTTGAGGAGAGGGAGTATGACCAAACGAGCTATGTGCCACAGGCGATGAAGTCGGTGAAGTGCTCGAAGGCTCATCGAAAACCGTCCCGGTCAAAGCATTATTTCCATTTCCGACAGAGAAAGTTGGCAAACGGGCAAAATCAGGGCGGTCATGCGTTTGAGGGGACAAAGCAGAAGCGTCTCCTTCTTCGCGTTGTTCCGACGCGCTTTTGTCTTCAGAAACATCAGCCATAACAGCTTCATTATCTTCTTCCATATCCATCTCCTTCAGCTTTTTCTTCCACGAGAATTGGTACGCGGACGACGCGTCTTCACTCTCAGCTTCGTCGTCATCATCGTCAGCTTGGTTGGATGCTGAGTATTCACATGACGGGTCAGAACTTGGCGGAATCTCTTCATCTACGTCCGAAGGCCCAGTTCTGAAAACGCTGTTGATCGATGAAGAGCTTTTTGACAAGCGCAGTAGATGAGGAGCATCAGAGTCTTCGCCAGCAGCTTCCCCGTGTGTAGAACGGCCATATGTCCGTCGCGCGCGTTTCACGAAGGACGGCGTTGCTGGTGGAGAGGAAGAGATAGTTGAGTCTGGGACAATGGAGGAGTCCATTTTCACCGGCATTGAAGCGAGTCGATGAAACAAAGGGAATGAGTGGTGTCAGCTTGAGTAGTATCGGTCACCTTGTGACCAGACGCGTTTATGTCACATGTGGTTTATCCTCAATACTTATCACGCGACAAAGGCACATCAATGAAACCCAAGATCAAAAAAGAATTCATACGATTGAGTAGCGAGTACTAGTGGAGTATACACGCAATGTGCGAGCATGTTCAATTATTTATTCACAGACGAGGGTCACAATTCCACACAAACATTGACTTTTATCTCGTGGAAAGCATGGGCTGCCAGACACCATATGAAACTTCCTCCAGATGGTGTAATTCAACGCGGTCCCAAACGACGGGAATGATGTTGGCCTGGAAAGCATCGGCCACATCAGAATCATATTGGTGCGAATGAGTACCAATGTCACTCGCCTGCAAGTAATGGACACACGCTCGTGAAATGCGCCTTGCGACTGTTTGGAGGCTGACGCGCCCGTCATATGTATCCAATGGGATATCATAAGTCATTGACGCGTAACCAGACCACTGTCAGAAGACTTCCAACATTAGCAGGACGCTTCGGTCAAGGCTCCAACACGTGCCTGAATCCTTAATAAGATCCTGCTGTGACTATCCGCATGGAAGTCGTACAAGCTATAGGAATCGTTCCATGACAATCTGATATAATGATCTTGCGCCTCTCTAAGGCTTATACCGGCACTAAGTGATCCCTTGCGTCTGAACTTGATCTTCAGTGAACCAGGCAAATGATATGTATCTAGCATGGGGGGCGGATGGGTTGCATAAGAAACAGTCGGATGATGACGATGACGAGGGGTCATAACCATAGACGGGTGAGGGACTATAGGACCAGATGAAAATTGATCATGATAAAATGGTTCATTAAGGTCATCATATGCTAACGTCGTTGGTCACCTCATTTTGGGCAAGGAAAAAACATACTACTTACAGGGACTAGCCAAGCGGTGCGTAACGGGCATTGGCAATGTAGGCGGCCCGTACACTTGGTACGATGGCTGAGGATACTAACAAGACTAACAACTCAGAGATAGCTCGAATGAGCTTCGTGAATAAAATCACCTCAGAGTAAGGATAGTTATCCGGATATATGGCATGCTGGTAGGGTGTCCCGTAGCCGATAGACTGGCGTCGAGAATGGGAACGAGCAAAATTGTCATAAGCAGGGTAAGCCATGTCAAGTTGTATTAGGAGGCTAAAGGATAGCTGGAAGAAAGACCATGTCGGACACGTCTTTTTATATATACGAAGGCGACTACAGCTCTTTGCCGTGAGGAAGCCACGAGGTCGCGGAATGTCTGGGCCTTTAGCACAGTAATCCTGTACGGCACTCGACCAAACAGCTCGAAAGGATACTTATGCTCTAGATAGGACACTTTTGAGTCAGAGGGCTTGCACTTATATACCAGAGCAGGACAACATGAAACCAAGACGTTCATCCAACTCCGAGATATTCTGGAGATCCTCATTTTTGTTCTGAACTTCTGACGCTCCGCAGTCCCATAGTCTGCGGAAATTAAGTTGCTGAACCAGTAGCATGATCACGATTGGCCTTGCGCAGAACACGAGAGAACTTGTCTGTACCTCGAATCGGTTTTGACATACACCGCATCTTTGAAGAAGCTTTAACGTCACTGAAAAAGCTGCCCAGAACTCCATTTAGCGGGCCCTCTGCCCAGATGAAGAGAAACTTGTTGAGGAGGACCTGGTGTTTGTAGTTGTGATTTTCCAAGCAATCCAGGGCACACCTAAGTTCTGTCTTTTCCACTATCACGGCCCGCATATCACGAGAAGTTCAGTCGGTCGGTCAACGCCTCGCGGACATTCTCTCATATCGTAAATCATAATGTCGAGAACCCAACTACTTTCTTCCGCGCAGCGCCTATGTGACGACTTTGCCAACAAAAAGGACTTCGATACACTGATCTCGCACTTCTCAACAACTCAGCAGGCCACCGCGTTTGAACACGGCGAACCTTCTTTGGCCCCCTTCTTAGGCAGGCTTTTTATTGGACTTGACGGGATACGGAAATACTTCGAAACCATTGCGTCGTTGCTGTCATACGAAAACATGCGGTTCTCCGAGTTTGTGGTCGATGTACAAGCGCGTAAAGTTGCGACAAAGGCTAGTGCCCGGTTCACGTGGACAAGCACAGGCGAAAGTTGGGATGAAGTTTTCGCTTACATGCTTCTCTTCGACGACGAGAATAAAGTTCTTACCTACGAAGTCTGGGCTGATTCGGGTGCTGCCTATCTAGCAAGCAAAGGCATCCTTGATGATACAAGGAGAGGTCGTCACGCATAAGATACTACATTGTTGCCAAGTGTCTGGTAATTTAAAATACCAATACACGTATGTCTAACTTGTATCTAGTTCAAGAATTGAATGGATTGCATTGACAAAAAGCCGCCCTTACTGCAAAGCTGGCCACGCTTCCGAGGGCAAGCCCGCCAACGAGCGAGAAACTTGCAACCGTGGCTGCAACATCGACATCCTCCCTTCTTCCATTCAACCGTGGATTGTGTTCTAGCGATGGAGCGGCCATCATGCACAGGCTTGACACATATCCGTTGGAAAGACCAAATGCGAAGAGAATGAACATGAACAGAAAATCAGAGTTGATGATAGGAGTTACTGCTAATCCCGATGTTGGCCGTTGAATATTGCACATCAGGAAGACGGGGATAAACAGGGTTCGCGAAAGGGATAACTTAGTCAGCCAGCTGGCAGACCATATGAGTAGACTAGGTCTTGTACATATGTAACGGCCTAAAAAGTCGCCAAGATTAAATACTAGGAAGTGCACTGCGTTGAAAAGAAGAGGGTGAATAGCCGGGTTCGTAGATTGTACCGATGTTGAGATTGGAGGGAATACAGCCTATTAACGATAGTTAGCGTAGTGTATTTAGGATGGATTGCACATACCAAAGTGACAATGAATACATAGGCAACGGCCATTTCGAAGCTAATGTTCGCCTTTGCGACTTGCGTTATGCGATGCCATTCAGAAGAAAAGTCTTCCTGTCTAAAAGGTTCATTTTCTATAATTCCCGTCTCTAAAATCACTTTGTGCTCCAAAGGCGCGACAAGAGCCTTGTAAGTGGCCTTCGTAGCAAGATTGTTATGTGCGAAGGCACTCATGATGAGGAAAATAGTTGAAAAGGCGAAAAAGACACGGGCAGAGTCTTTTTCCGCGTCCCCACTGACAGCGTTAGCTGTGATGTCTTCTGGTGAGGACTTCCAAATGAAGAGAGCAGAGCTCATGACCTGAACACCGCTGACGGCAACGGCAACGGCAGCTTGTCCCGACATCATGGATTGCATGGCCTGAGGGCCAAAGAGAGAGGCAACAGCAACGACGGAGGTCTGTAGGTATGATCCAAGCGCCGACTGAGCGGCTGCAACGAAAAGAGTGAGTGCCATGAAGACGCCGGCCGGAAGGCGAACGTAGGTGCCGATGGTCAGAAGGAAGCAAAGGATTGATAACCACATGATACATCGTCGTATTTGACGAGAAGGAGAAGTCTACGTCATGGACCGTAAAACGTAACACACAAAAAGGAGACTCTTCACGTACTCGTTTCGACACGGCTGTTGCATGCGCCAGGAAAATAAAGTTAGCGACCGTAAAGGTCACTGAAAGATAAGAGCTAAATACTCCCTTCAGAGGGGAGCCCTTGAGGCGCGAAAGAAAATATGGCGTTGCTGTGATCATAACTACAATGTGTCGCATGAATCAGAACGTCGAGTAGGAATGCTATCGATGCAACGCACCATTCCACGGTAAAAGGACACAGCAACCCAAGATGAAGTGTATCCACCAAACTTGTGTATCAACTAATACAGCTGGTGGATCTAAAGGACCAAAAGAAGGCTCTGCCTCCGATGTTTCGTCAGCTCCAAGTTCAAAGATGTCCGGAGGACTCTCGTGGTCATCCTCAGGCGCGAGAACATGGGGTATCGCATGGTAGAATGCCTCTGGTGACCTCGGAGGAGACATGAGGTCAAGATGAAGGCTGAGAGACGTTTTGTGATCCCGTTGGCAGCTGCCTCCCAGAACATTACATAAATAGGCAATTGCCAAATGTGACGTGAGCAAGCCAGATAAGGCAATGGTCACGGCACACTAAGTGAAGTCTCGCGGTGTGAACTGTTGTAAGT